>JAQIXU010000769.1:0-25210 GCA_034701245.1 Strigamia transsilvanica | reverse complement strand
AACCATTTATTCCTTCCCTGTCCCGGTTTGGTTGGTGGGAAGTCCCGGTTTGGTTGTTGGAAAATATGGTAAGCCTAGCTATTGCTATCATAAAACGGAGAAAAAATGCAAATTAAGATGGACGCATTATCGATAATTTAAATTTTTTATTCTTTTTGAATGATAATATTTTGACTGGAGATTTAACAGTGAAAATTAACTGAATGACGCTAATGAAAATAATTGACATGGTAGAGCAGCAAGTTTTTGTTTCATGAATAATTTGAAACAATTTTCAAACGAATAGCTGGAACCTGAACTGCAATAATTCGCAACGATTTTTCGGAAATGATAGCATCATCACATTAATTTGCAGTAGGAATTAACTCAGATGAACGCACGGTCCACTTGAATTATTCAGCAACGAGTCAGATTAATTCACGTCGCCACTTGTCATTTCACAGATCTAGCTGCAGAATTGATAATTTGCAGTGACGGAAAATATGACAGCTCAGTCAAAATTCATTATCTGGCTACGGGAATTGAATTAAGAAAGGAGGCAATAAAAAATAAAAGAAGAGTATAGGGGTTGTGAGTAATTAAGTTAAAAAGAGAAGCGTGTGTTTTTCATAGCCTGGAATTATGAAGTTAGCGTGAATAGAAAATCGTCCACCTGGACTGGACTGTGTGCAAAAGGGTGCGTTTTACGATCGTGGCGTGGACATTTGATGGGTCCTGTTGCCATGGAGATGACGTCTTGAAATTGTTGGGGAGATGGAACAAAAGGAACATTACCCAGTCGATGAGTGACTGAATAGGCCATGAGAAAAACAATGGGCTCATAATGGATCAAGTAATTAATGGTGTTAGGAAAAGCGGGACGAAAGCGATGCAAATGAATGCGCCCACATTTCGATCCCAGAATTGTCGCCAGGAGGCAGAACCGCCCACACTCGATAGAAATAAGGTTTAAAGGAGAAAAATCACCCATGTGTGTGAAGAATAGCATTTTTTTCCCTTTCGTTTTCAATTTTCTGCTATTTGAAAGATTGAGGAAATTTCAAGTTTTTTTCTCTTTTTTTTTTTTTTTTTCTTCTTCTTCTTCTTTTTTTTTTTTTTCAGTCACTCGTATGAAAAGAATTTGGAATTGAACGCGATCAATGAGTCCGGATGTTTCCTCGGGGTTGTTATAATAAAATTGCACGTTTTTTAAGATCCGCAACAGCTTAAAGTTGCTCGGTCATTCATTCCTAGAAGGCTAAAGTTGTGGAGTTTTGGCGTAAGCGCATAGTACGAGTCGTGATCTCTTCACCCCATCTGCAAATGCCATGGCCTTTGCCTTAGTGCGAGGTCTGCATTAATTAATGGACACCGAGCGAAGCTTTTCCTTTTACAACTCGCACTGTTGACAGAGTGGCAAATTCACTTTGTATTCAACTCAAAGCGTTTGCCCCTTTCTCCTACATCACCCTCTTCTCTTTTCCCACTCGCATGGCAATAATCTTCTTAGCTGTTTGTGTGGCTTGCGTTCTCAATTCTGCAGAAGGAAGGGCCATTAGAAAAGACCACACATACCGCCATCACCTTAGTGATTTTTCCAAGGAAATGCCGTAAACTTACAACGACCAATCGAAAAGAGGCCGTTGTAAAATGTACAACAAGCGCCCCCTTCTTGTAATATTCGGGTGCCAACGCATCAATTTCGATCGAGTGATTTTACGAGGGTTTGGGTCGAACTTTTTCCTTAGTGTTATGCGACAAGTGGTAATAAAGATGCAATCGAGGCGACTGGAATGGAACTTTTGCTGAAAAGGGATAAAAGGAGAAAGTTATTGTTTTTATATATTGATGTGATACGGGTGGAGGGGGGGGGGGAGGGTTTAAAGTATATGTGTATTGGCTGCAATCAATTAAAGGTGGTTTCAAAGGCGGTGTAGTGTGTAGTTGAAATGGAAATTCAGTGTAGGTTGGAATTGAAGATTCGGTTGGTTTTGAAGCAATGAGATTGCCTTTGTCCAAATGCTCTTTTTCCCTGTTCTCTTTCCTCTAGGTATTGCTCATGCATTACTTAAGGTGTTGACATGAATTGAGTGCTGCAGGTTAGTGGCTTTTGAGGAACTAGGGAGGGGGCTATTGCTTCCCGACGAGTATTTGCGTTTGCTTTTATCTGAAAGGTAGAGCAGGATTCAAAACGTGGTTTAAATTCTGAGAAGGCAATAGTTGGGATGATGATGAAAATGTGAAATTGGATTTGTGATGGAAAAAAAAGGTTATTTGTATTTTACAGTGGCGTACTAGCTAATCGATAGGTCCCATGATAATTTTTTTTTTTAAATTTGAAAAATTTGGAAAAGTTTTTGGTATGTGTATCACATTTTTAATTTTTCTTTGCACGTGACCCTTTTTTCCTCAGGGGCCCCTGGTTGCAATGTTAACGTTGATAACAGAAGGTGTCAAACGCAGCACAGTGAAGCCTGCTCTTATTTTGAGCTTATTTGAACTGGATGGGCCGCGGGGTACGACGTAGGGGGAGAATCTCGTACATCTTGTAAGATTCCACCTGGGAATCGTTTGAAATCTGGAATCTCAGGATTTAGCAAAGGATTCACAAGATTTAGCGAGATTGGAATCTGTTTCACTTATGTCGTACCACTTGGGATGGGTACGAAGTTGCAAATTTTTTATCCAAAGATTATGATTCTTTAATTGGGATCCAAACAATTTTTGTCGTGTACTGCGAGATGTAATGTCCAAAAACGATAAAAATCTCTCTTTAAAGGCGTTGGCCTTTAAACCAATCGAAATGGCGTTTGTGATGTCATAATTTCTTTAATGATTCTCTGAATTCGTCTTGACCCGAATGCTTAACTGCAGTATAACCATAACAAGGAACAGTAATAGTAGTAGTAGTAGTAATAGTAGTAGTAGTACAGAATTTTAAATGTTGATTGTCACGATTCGTTTAGATCCGAACTTTAAACTTGGGCAAGAAAAGTTAAAGTTACTTTTCTTAATAAAATTGAACACACCTAGTGTCAGATGTGACTCATTTTACGATTGACTCGTCGATGACAGCAGACACGTGTTGATTCCCAGGCGACTCACATTCTTGTGAATTACATTGTTATTCTGCCAGCGAGTTTTTTATAAGATAGCTTTGGAATTGTGAACCAAGAACATTTTCGGTTGCGCCATCACAGTAGAGTTTTATTTCTCTGCCATTTAAACGCTTATTTCGAGCGAGATTTATGCGCAATTTGATGATGCCAAGTGCTATTCTGATCGAGATACTAGAGTGGAGTGTTCATAAAGTTGTTTTGGTTTGTCTCCAAGGCCCATCAGGTGAGAAATTGTACAAAGTCTTGAGGTTCTTTGGCATTCGCACCCGCATGTTCATGAGTCTCTTGGAACGAGCCTTGTTTTGTTTTATGTTGGCTGTGGTTTACATGGCAAGCGGGAGTCGTAAAGGAGAAGCCAAAAGAAGAGCAGATGAACGTCGAGGTAGAGTCGAAAGTATCTTAGAGCAATGGCCTCCAATATAGGGTCCGGAAGGGAATTGACTCAACTTCATAACGAACAAAGCCAATTATCAGCTTCTCTTTTAGATTTGCGATTTTAACCTCCTAAAACAACTGGAACATGATTTTTGTAGCATTTTGTATTTGTTTACAAGTAAGCTGCGAATTTCTATAATTTTTTTCTGGCAATTTTTTAATGGGGAATTTTTATCTTTTTTTTTTGGTTTGTTTGGATCAAGCTGTGTTGTTAAAAAATTATTATTAAAATAAATTTGTTTTAGATGCAGTTTAGATGTAAGATATGGAAAATTTATTGCTTGTGTTTTACAAGCAGTCAGAATCGAGTTTCTTTGTGTTTGGAAGCAGCCACCCTCTAGTGGTGGTCGATAGGAAATAATTTCTTTTTTCCCTTTTACTTGAAGCTGAGAATTTTAAGTGATTTCATATTTAGATTTTAGTGAAAAAAAAATTTTTTTTAGAAAATAAATTTATTGTAAACATTTATTCATATTAAATTTCTTTTTGAATATAGAAATATATATACATACATACTCAAAATGCGACAAATATATACATTTATTTGTTCCATTTTGAATTTATCAACCTCATCCTGAATTCATGAAAACTTGTATTACTCGTGGAGATGAAAACAAGAGCAAGAAAAGGACGGCAAATGTTGTAAAATATTAAGCATAACATTCATTTCTCATAGCGCTCTTGAATTATTCATGATTTATTATTATTGTTTAATTTCAATTAATTTTTTTGTGCCTTCATTTTTATAGTGTTTAATTTTAATTAGGTCTGTAACTATAAAACGAAACGAGTGGGTCGTTTGAAATGATAATTTGAGTTTGTGTTTAGTTGTTTTCTTGGTCGTGGCTCGGTGGAAACAGCTTGAGTTTTGTAAAATGTATGCCGCAACGTAATTGGCGCTATCTCTCTTGGTTCCTGAAAGAGAGTACCCCAACTCGTCCCTCGTTGCGTGAAAAATTCATGTTTTACAGCGGACTGCGCATTAAGTGAGAGAGGCACAAGTAGAATTCAGTGGTGTTTAAGTAATCCGTCCAGGAATACCGAGTTGCACTCGGGAAAGGGAGATTAACATCTAAAGTGAGTGCGTGCTCTTTTTGGCGAAAGACTTATTAATTCCTCGAGGTTTTGAAAGAAAACTTTCTTCCCAGGGCTAAAAAAAAAAATTTTATGCTTTAACGGCGCTCGAAAATTTGCATCTGAAAATTGTGATTTAAAAAAATACAAAAAAAAATTGTTTTACTTGAGTTTTGAAAATGAGGCTGTGTGTAGACTACACGGAACCTATTTGCATAATAGCTTTGATGGATATACGCGAAAAAGTTTTAAAATGTTATTGCATAATTATAATGGAAGCGCTGTAAGTTAATTATTAAAATTAGCATTACAATTAGTGAAATATTGCACGAAGAAGGTGTGCTCTGTTGTTGAGGATGCTCGCATGCAGTAATATGTAATTGGAATTGATTTTTAAACAATATTTGGTATTAAAATCGATTAATCGACAACTTCGACCCATGTTTGGTTTGCGTCTTTTATCGACAGATGGCTCTTGCAGTACGGGACAGCAAGATAATAAAATCTTACGACATATTTTTAAAAAAAAAAAATTCATCACAATTAATCTCTTATTATGAGAAGTTGAAAATGGTCAATAAAAGTTTAAACAATTTTTTTTATATTAATTAAGGGTAGCAAAGTTTTAGTGAAATGTAAGACACGAGTTAGACGGTAGTTTGGCCGCTGCTGGTTATTCGTTAGCAGCCAAGTGGAAACTTTCTTTGTCGAAGGCCAGAAGAACAATAGAGTTGAATCTTAATCGCTAATAATGGCGGGTTTTATGGTGTTCAATGGTCCAAGTTTTATCCGAGCGACGGCGCCTTCAATACGGGTGAGTGTCAAAGCAAAATGCCATTAATGAGCGACTTAATTTTTCTTCTAATCACGTAATGCAACATTGGCTGGTACTCACGTTTCACGCTCGACCAGTGACGGACAAAAGACAAGGCATAGTCGGTTATCTTAATAATTGTGACGTTGAGTGTATGGCTTTGTATAAAGAAGGGTAGAGATAGAGGAAAATATTAATTTGTTAGAATGATGAGATGTGGGGACGTGTAGGGTGGATGCTTGTTGACTCCCTTCGGTCTTCTTAAGTCGGTAAACAGAAAACGCGACGTAACTTCAATTGGAAGAGTGCCACTTGGAAGGGAGGCCACTGATAGATCAATTGATACTGTGGAAACCAATTGTATTGCGCATTACAACAAATCAACTTGATGGAATACGTTGTAAAGAGGGGAAAGGGGAGGGAAAAATACATGAAACGAGATGAAAATGGACGAAACGTTGCAGATTTATATTTTGAAATGTCAAACGGTTTGGTAAATAGTCACAAGTTTGTCGAACATTATTCTGAATGGGCCGAAATAGTTTGAATCGTTATAATATACAGTAGTTCGCCGTTATCACTTATGTCAGTCTGGAAGCAAAGAAAACTTGATGACTTTATTAAACTTTTGTAGAATACATACAGTATTTTGTATGTATGTCATAAAATACAGTAATGTATACTCACAAACATTGAAAACTACTAAAATAAATATTTAAAAAAAAGTCTACAACCACTAAAATCAATGAAAAAGCAAAATAAAATCGATGAAGCAGCAAAAACAAACCATAAAAATTGTTGTTCTAATATGTGCCTGGGGATGCCGCCCGGGCTCTTATTCAGAGCTTTACGGTACGCATACATAAACTTCTAATGTCTGATTTTGCGAACAAATTGGTTTTATGAACACCCACGTCCTCCAATTGGTTCGGATAATTGGCGGCCTACTGTATTGCGAGTTGAAGTAAAACGTCGTCTTGAAAATGTAAAACACGTTTGTCAATGGAAAATGCTGAGAGTTTGTGTGTGCGCCATCTGTTGGTGTGCAATGAATACTTCACTCGTCGGTGTGAAATAATAATAATTAATCTCCATTTGTTAATGACACTCGCCCATGTTGGCTCGACATGCAAATGAGTTTGGGTGCTGTCATTGTGCGTAATTCGTTTTGGCCGCACCACCTTCAATTACCACATCGATGCGCGTACTCAAAGTACTCCCACACTTTACATTTTTAATGAGTTTGCTCTTAACCTCTTGTGTTTGCATTGCAGAAAGGAAGACCGATGCCGAACGGCTACTGCTGTTTTAAGGCTCCAGCAAAACTAACAAAAGTAGGGACGGGGCGAAGCAATTCTAATTGAATTTCTCGTCAAAAGTTTTCCATTAGAGCAATACTGCGATGAGAATTATGCAAACGCGTGATAAATGGTCCTCCGTTTCTCCTTGGCAATAAGTGCAGACCATTTGCTTCTGCGACGAGTCCAAAGACCCTACTTAAAATGTTTAATGTCGATACTTGAAAGAATGTTCTTTGATGGTCGTTTAAAAATGCCAAAAGCTTGTTATGATTATTGCCTACTGCATGCGATGTGTACGAGGAGAACTTGTATAATTTAATTAGGCATGAAACTTTAATGAGGAGTTTTAAAGTGAAATTGTTTCCCCACCCTCGACAAAGTTTGTTGGGTAATTTATCGATGAATTAAGGAAAGTTGACTGAGTTCAATGGTTTTATCTCTTTTCCTTTGCCAGTGCCAAATTTGTCTCGGATCTATGCTCACATTGTTTAACCATGGCTTATTCGCACACCTCATTGCCGGTATATTTTGTGCCCAAAGTTAACCTCTGAGATTTTCCACAAAAAAAAAGATTTAAAAAACTACCCAAATATCCATACTGGATGGGTCATATGGCGCCTGGGGAGGGGGCTCTTTCCAAGAAAACAGGATATAGCCAATCACAGTGCTTAGCCTCAAAGCGTCGCAGTTGTTGCATAATAGCCTCAGACCAAGACCGTACTTGTTAAAAGCTTGCAGGATGGTATGCTGATTGACCGAGTCTAAATCAGGCTCGAAATGGAAAATTTCATGAACCGGAACACCACTTTAAAATTTACAATTACAAAATCGCAAGGAAAAAATTATCACGAACCGGAACGTTATTTTCTATAATTTTAGGAACCGGAACATGGTTCCGGAATGTTCCGGTAACATTTTGAGCCCTGGTCTAAATACAGTCAAACCTCGTTATAACGAATCGCTCGGGACCCGAGAAATCGATTCGTTATAACAAGAATTCGTTATATCGAAATTTTTTAACATGGTGTTCTATGGCCGACCAACCAAGTAAGTCATTTACAAAAATTCGTTATAACGAAAATTCGTTATAACGCGGTTCGTTATAACGAGGTTCGACTGTATTTAGGGTAAAGACTTTAGAATAAATTAACAAATATTCTTAAATGAACTTAGAATAAGTAGATACAATTGGAAAGAAACTAGAAGATTTAAGAAATTATTTTGTAGTTTATTTAAAAAATATCACACAAAATAAGCGAAAAATGAACTGGCAATCACATCAAGCAAAAACCATCTCGAGCGATAGTTTTGGAGGTTATTTAAAAAAATCAAACTACTAAATTTATTTTCCAGAACAGTGGTTGGAAAGAATGTTTTCTGATTGAAAGAAGAAAAAAAAATATGCTTTAAATTCGATTTTTAAAATAATTCTTTTTAGAACTAAGGTGCTGTATGTAGGTATCAATCAATACCTCAAACAATTCTAAAGTGAGCAGTTATTGTGATGATTGTTTTAAAACATCGATTTAATTCTACCTTACTGGAGGTCTATAAATTATGCCATCAGTGCAATTGTTACGATTTCAAGTGTGCAAAACGGTGTCTGACGCGTAAAACTCAGTCCTCCACTGCATACCTTGACACAGTGCCACCTCTTGCAATAGGTGGCGCCATGCCGCTGCTGAATTGAATAAGAACAATTTGTCTATGCTCTATTGAGTACTGAATCTGTAGCTGCATTCAATGCTAAGTCGAATGACTACATAAGTTTTTTAGTAGGCGCAATCAAAAAACCGCAACACAAAATTTATTTAACACGAGAATCTCGTCTAAAATCTCGTTTTGACCCTCTTGGCAAAAACAAGAATAGCACAACCTCTGGAGTGTCGTCTTAAGGACGTGCAACGAGATTTGTCGTGTTTCCAGGTAATTTTTAGACACGAGAACCTTTTTGTACAAGTTACATTCAGCAATGCCAACTTGTGTGTCACGTCCCTACTCGGTATAATTACTTACAGCCGAATAGAGGAGTTAGATTGCCACTTCGCGGTTTGTACACTGAATCCTTAAACATACAAGTATATATTTATTGAGATCACTTACCTTGCGTTTCAATACTTCTGCTTTTACCAAATAATGTACTTGAACAACTGAGTATGCGAAAGACGTCTTATTATTACCTTCTTTACAATGATAATAATATCAAACGGTCTTTTTTCCTCGTTACTGGGGGGAAACAAGATGGCGTCTGCTGATCACGTTTTTGGTTTGCCTTCGTACGTGGGCTTAATGGCGTCGGCTTGTTCTCTTCTCGTCCTCTATTGGTTCAACTCGTTGGATGCATAGAATGCTCCGGATGGAGATTTACTTCAATGGCCTTCATGTTGTCTAGGGGTTTTTGAAGGCAATATACCTGTTAGGCCTGTCGGGAGTCCCAACTGGCCGGCGGAGCGTATTGTTGTGTGTTTGACTGCGATATTTCTTATTTCAGGCTTTCTTGGCCAACTTCTGTGTAATTGCCTTTGAGAAAGTCTCTGGGGCAATTTGCAGGAGTTCCTACTTTTTACCAGATAGGAAACTGGGAGAAAAGGTGCCTTTCGGATATCACACTGCTTGTGCGAATGTCCTGTCACTCCTTCTTGGGTAAAGGTTTGACACATTGAGGATCTCTAGCAGGCAGTTTGATGCGTTTGGTTTGGTTGTCGGTTCAGTTCACACTATGTCAGGTGACTGCTTTGGCCAATGAGTGACCAAAGCACTTCATTCCATTTCCCCTCAAGGCACACACTTGCAGAAGCAAATGCATGCCCAAGGCAAGGAGATCAACCCAGAACAATACGGACTCAAATAGATGTCACTACTAAGAATTCCTCTATAGTGACGTCACTTTATTGGGGATCACCACAAGTCATGTGACTATTCTAGCCAATTGTGGCCAGAAACACGTCACACACATTCCCTTAGGCTAGACACCTTCAAAAAGGGGTCCGCCCTAAAAGGGAGAACATTGCCACCAAAATAACATTGGTGACAAACGTTGTTTGGGGTCACCACACGTGGTAACAGGTAGAGCTAATTCTCGTGTTGTGCTAATTCTTTATTGAATGCGCTTAGTATTGAATTACACAAGATTAAAATAATGAATTTGTAAATGATGTGACTGTACTAACACTTTAACAGATTGCGACTTGAGATCGGGGGAATAAAAATAGATTTTTCTAAGACTTATGTGTAATATTTCTCGGAAATGGTATGGGGAATCCATTATTTAGACTATAAAATTATGTCATAAAAAAGGAAGCAGCAAAAGCAGCTTAAAAATAGGGGCAATGGTGGAGGAGGCAGAGTGATCACAACACCCATCGAGGAATAATATAAGGAGTAATTAGGCAAATGTGTTTTAGTGAACATTGCTAATTATTTTTATTGATAATCGCTTTCATATGCGACTGTGTGCAGAATGGGGGCCAGGCGCGTGTCCCATTCTCACAAGCCACGCACGAAAGCAAGTGGTAACATTAACCCTAATGAAGTTGGGAATAATAAAATTAACAAAATCCTAAAATGAAGTCATTTTAAATTTATGGTATAACATTTATAGGCGGCAATATGATTGCTACGCAGAATTATATTTCGTATTGCTAAGTCATCAAGATCGAGTAACTTCTACTTGTCTCTGTGGACTGTCCCATGTGGTTTAGTGTACTATGCATTCTGCTATTCTTCGCCTTCAAGCCCAAGGGTGACAAAGCAGGATGCCACTGTGCACTGTTTTTATTGATAAAAAAGAGTCAAGTAAATTGGACTTGGAAGCCGGGGGATTAACGGTAAATAAGCACTGCCATGGGCGCCAATCTACTTGGACGGTAAATAAGCACTGCCAAATAAACAATTTGGGATGTTTTTGTAAACTGTGATCCACCCTTTGCTAACCAATCTGCTAAATTATCAAAAAAAGAGCATCAGGGAACACTAAATTCATTTACATATTCGCAGATGGCTCCACTATTTCTGGAAATGAAAATTGCAAGTCTTATTAATGCAACAGGATGTATTTTGATACATTTTAAGAACATTTTAAGGCTGTTGTCTTGTACTGCTAACTCACATTTCCAACACTTTCAAGGAACTATTACTTTGGATGCACTTACGGCACGGCAATTACAACAAATAAACAAAGTTTCCGAAAATGACAAAAGGATTAAACCCGATATAAACAGACATATGAAGCGGAAACGAGCATGAAAACACTTTCAAAAGCAATTTTTCGGATGAATACACTTGTAATTTACAGTATAAGTGGGTTTTGCAAAGCACCTAATATATTGTCGAAGAACGGCCCTTTGTCTTCAAAAGTCTGATTTATTTTGATAAAATGTGCCGAGTTTGTTAGAAGTTTTGACTTAGAACTACTTCCGTTCTACGTCGGTTTTGCGGCACAGTTGCTGTTGTGTCCGTTTGATTTGTTCAGAACAGAATGTACAAGATACTTTTCTATCATTACTGCCAAAGATTGAACGCCCTGAGTGTGATTGTTGATTGAAAACGTGGCTGAAAAGTATAATCTGCCTGTTAGCCTCGTTATGCATGGCCCCATCATCTTTGGTCCCTTAATCCTTTTATTCCACGAGTCATCACCATCCAAGCTGCTTGTCCCAAAAGGAGCTCGTCTTCTGCCAGTGATGGATACTTGAGCTCTGGGGAGATTTAACCCCTCGCTTCTCCTTGCCCACATTGCCCTCCTTCGGATTTCACTTGGGCAAATTCCTCTTGCTTGTTGCAAGGGGATTTGATCCAGAAGTCCTGGATGTACATGCGCGTGCATGCATTTTTCATAGGTCAAGCTTCTCTTGGCGGGTTGGCTCCCCGAGTTATTGCTCAGTCAGAAATCCATACACTCATTTCGTGCAATTTCCCCTGCAGTTTCCATTAATCTCAGGTTGTTGTTGTTGCAGAATGTTGATGATGGAATAGTGCGAATCTAATTTAGTCGATGAGAAGATGTTATTTGTGCAAAATGTGTTTACGTGTTTTGGGCGTCGATCTAATCTTTTGAATTTGTAATTAAATAAGGGGGCAACGGATCTGACGATATATTCCAAAGAAATAATTACGCACCGGCGCTCCCTTCTGGGCACGGCAATTAATTGATGCCAAGTGAAGAAGAAAGAAATGATGCAAGAGGGTGAAGCTTCTTGGGGGAGTTGTTGTGTTATGTGTAGGGTAGGGAAGGGCATGAGCAATTTATGGCCACTTGATTCATGCATCAATCTGCCTTCGGTTTGCGATAAGAAAGCAACTAACATTCGGGTGCATTTGTATTTCTTTTGTCTGTTATCTCGTTATCTTTTTTTTAAAATTTTTTTAAAATAGTTTTTTGTAATTTTTTTTACCGTTACCGCTTCATTCATTAGTCTTCTGTGGGTTGTTTCGTTGTGTAATTAGAGATATGATTTTGTGTGAAAAATTGATTTTTGTTTATCAGTTAACAGTACCTATTTGCTTTTCAAGTTTTGAGTTGTTTTTCTTTCTTTTTTTGAGTTGCTAATTGCTATTGATGTGGCGGGAAATGTGATTAAAACGTTGAATAATTAGTAGAGTGTAATATCGTTCATACGAAGAAAAAAAAATTGCAAAACTTTGATTTTAGGCCAGCACGCAAAAGAAATGATATAAATAAATGTTCATTATTCGTTTAGTATGTAAGTTGTCGGTTGCCTGGACTGGTAAGTACTAAGTAGTGTAGCTCGTGGCTTGGCCCTAATCCTAGGTGTTTGGCCGAAAGGGATTAGAAGTTGCATTATACTGACAGGCGATTTTGGTTGGCGAAGAATAAAGGATGATTGGTGGCCACGTGGAAGATGAGGAATTCTAAGCCGATCAAAGTAGGAACTTGCATAGAGCAGTTCTTGGACAAATTGCAATCAGGAAGAAAGGGGAGTGATGTTTGGGTGTTAGTAGGTTGGGTTTTGGGCTAATGAAGCGACAAACGATGGAAATGTAATATTTGTGCCAAAAGAGACGTACAGTGGGAGACGAGACGAGACGAGACGAGAGGAAATGCGTGATTCTCGTATTTCTTAAGCCTTGATTGCTGTCATCGTGCGCTGACATGCGAGCTGCCTATTAGATTTGTCTCTTCTGTGATTGCTTGTGTGTCGCTTTTGATTACTTTCTTACCAACGAAAAGAATTCATAATTCTTTTCGACGCTTCTTCCTTTTTCTATGTTTCTAATCATCTCCTGATGCGAATATCGAGTTAAAAATCGAGAAGATTTTTTTCCCTCTCTTTCCTAATTTATTCTTTTTCCTTATTTGACACGATGTTTGTTCCTTTGTGAAATGTTTTTAATGGCTCGACTGGCATCTTAACTTTTACTTGAAATTAGATTTTAGTGACTCAATTTCATGAGAGGATTTTTTTTCTTGCATTGGGAAAAGGATAAAAAGAAATAAAGCAAAGTTGAGGAAGTTTCATTCTAATGCTTAAAGTGGCAAATAACCAAGTACCGTAAAGTTTTAAAGTTTCGAATTGTGGCCTAGTACGTGTAGTGGTCTGTGCCCATTTATGCAATAGACGCTGGATTTAATTAATTTGGAAATATGTAAATAGTCGGGCTTTTACTTACTTTTATACAGTATAAGTGTGGCTCTTAACTAGGGGTGCGAAACTTAAACATTATATTGGTCACATTTAGTGTATATTCCTAAAACCTATCATCTAAGTTTCTTCAGTGAACAATTCAATTTTTCAGTATTAAAAATTATGTATATGTTACATAGGGGCCATAAGAATTTTAGAAAGGCTTAGGTGGGGCATGGTGCAGAAAATGTTGGGAAACACTGATCTATGTAGTCCAAGACATCGAAAAGGTTAAGAAACACCGCATTGATAGTTCTTGGTCACATTGACTAAAAATGCATTGCAATATTGCAGTGTCCTTGGTAAAATGGCAACGATTACTGGTTAATGTCTGGAAAAGCTTCTTCTCCATTTATCAGTGCGAAGAGTTTAGGCCAGCATTCTAGAAGCTGGATTTAACTTGACCTATAAGCTTGCTCAGTGTTATCTAGCCTGGACAGTGCGTGGCACAGGATACGACGGTCTACCATTTTGGACAGAATCTTTCGCTGCCTTACGTTCAAACTCATTAACCTACTTCCACACTGGGAAGACTGTATTCCCATATCGCTACTTGAAACACTGGCCTGAATTAAAGTTAAGCGACTAAACACATAAACTTTATTTCAGACAAAAAGTTCGTTTGGATAAACATTCTTCGTGATTTCTAATGTAATAAATGAAAGAAAAAAGTGGCTGTGAATGAACATTTGTTTTTGGGTGTGTGGGATTTCGATGTTATGCTAATATATGAAAAAAAAATCTCGCGTGGCCAAATGTAATGGCGTAAACACGGTTGATTTACAGGGGTGGAACTGGAAAGTCCAATGGGAGAATACAGTTCGCATGGAATGAAAGAATGGCGGCGCAAATCGGCAATTAAGTTTGTTAAGAGCCTGTTTGGAAAAGGTGCCTCCGCGTGGTCACACGAAATGATTCATGACTCCCACTGGGTGCAGATTTGCGCAGCCACATTCTATCCATCTTCATTACCATGATGGAGTTGATAGCAAGGGCAAAATCCACCTAGGCCAACCATCCACACCGAAGAAGATTGTTCATTCTTTCATTGCTCCATATATAATCGCCTTACCGCACACAACAAAGAGAAGCGAATTTTATTTATTTCGTTCTTTATTTATTTATGTATTTATTTATTCTATTTCATTTAAAGCATCTATTACGTTGGATGGAAGTTTTAACGGGTGATAAATATAGTATTTTTATTCGTTTTTATTTATTTTCTGTCGGCTGCTTCTTTTTACACCCCAGTCTGAATACGTTTTCTGGTGAGCAAATTGGATCAATGGTCGACCGAAGGCGGCTCCCTCTGTGTCAATAGAAGAGAATAACTAGCGAGGAGGGTGGGTTTGGAAAAAGTCGAAACGAGGCTGCTGTTGCCGCCACCAAAATCCAATCACATGCACCGGCTTAGAAGCAGGCACACACCGTACAGATGGGATTGATTTGGTCGCGACCATCTCGCATTGTGAGTCGAGGGAGATGAGCTTGAAATGAAGTCATCTCGTGTGTTGAAGTTGTGGTCATTGTCGTGCAGAAATGTGAAGCGGATTTTAATCCACTTTTATAGCAAATCGGGGCGTTCATTGCTTCTGTATTGTATCAAGCGGTAGGCCAAAAGTGTTTTCGGGTTTGCAATTTGATGAAAAGTGATAAAAATATGAGTCGAGATAAATGAAATGAAATGTCGTCTTTAAAACGCGGAAATTTAATCAATTTTTTATTTTTTTATTTTTTTATTTTTTTTATTTTTAGAATGCGCTGGAAATTAGGGCGAGGATGTTTATTTTTTGTGTTGGAAATTAAAGATGGGAGAGAAAGGGGAAGAAATATGTATAAATGTTTTGTGTTTCTTGTTGGTGTTGACCGAGTGTCTGCCCTGGGAAGTGGTCACTGAGATAATTGCATTCCTTAATTACCTCGTAGAATGAGAAAAGCAGATGGTCTCCATCAGTGATCTAATTTGTGTGCTGTTGGAATCTGCTCTTAAGTTTGCTCTAATGGATCCACAATGGTTTGGAAATTGAAAATGTTAAAAGCAACAATTTTTACGTCATTATCGATATCACATTAGTAGAATATTAATACGGTATTTGTAGCGAGTTAATTTTTAATGCGTTTTGATGAGTTTGAATCGAAAGATATAGTAATAAATGTTTTTATTGGTGTAAATGTGCACGATGATGGAGTTTGATGACGTTTATTGGTGCAATTTGTTGCTTGTGTGTTTGTGTTTTATTGGTTGCGTGTGATAAATCCCCATTAACGTGTGTGGATGTAATTGCGATGGGTTGAGAGGAATACAATGCGAGATGGAAACTCGATATCGAAAGATGGAGCCGTACACTGTGACCTCGTACTCCCTTTCTCTTTTTCTCCAATATTATTGCGGCCTAATGGTCAGATTCAATTTTTCTTCCATTGAATTGCCTCATTGACGGAAAGGGTCCTTGCCTTGACGAATAAAAGAGCAGATAACAAAAGAATCGAAAACAGCTGACAAATGGAAAATCGGCTAACTAGTCTTGGATTACTTCTCAACACTGATTGAGCTGTATAATTGGCACACAACTCTATTATTTTACTTTTATTTCTTTTGAGTGTGCAATGGAGAGTTCCACAGAACAACATCTTCGTCTTTCATCACTGTTATTTGTTTAAAATCAATGAACCACTCATAAAAATGTCGCGTATACATGTTTAGAATGATGGTAAAAAGACATGATACGAGGGGGACTCGATTCTATCAGAAAACGATGAGAAAATTTGTGGTTTTTAAAGAATTAAGTAATGCTCACTAAAGTGCAGTATGTTTAACACGTTGGCTTCACTGCACAGCACTGAAAAGACAGCTGGATTTCGTAGAAAAAATCAAAACAATAGAAAGGCATCAAATATTAAACCTGTGATGACACATTCACTCACAGCAGTGAAAAATGGAATGAAAAGCACTCACAACATCAAATAAGAACATACGATAATTCACAAAAAAGGATGAACTAATGAATTAATACGGTCGGAATCTCGTTAACACGAAACTGAGTGAACCGTGAAAATAACTTCATTTGAATGAGAACTCGTAGCAAGAATTAATAACAGGGAGTGGTTCTCCACCGTACAGCCTTGAAATTTCGTTATAACCGAATTGGACCTAAACGAAGTGAAGAGACATGATCTTTAAGAAACTTTCTTGCTCTGCAGTTCCAATAAAGGGAAGAGAAATGTCACGTGTTAACGAAATCGGAACTGTTGTGTGTATCTCGTCTTTCTCGCACACAAGATCCGCCATTAGCAAATGTACGGGTACCATAGCAACGAGGCACCTGTTGCCAAGTGACGTCAATGTCGGTCGCCCTGGTAACCGAAATTCAATATATGCTGAAGCAAATAAAGCGCAATTCGTAGGAGAAAGTGGACAAGTAGATGTATTGCTTTTATTTGTCGACATTTGTTGATGCACTAGCGTTGAGGGAGACCGGGAATGGGCAGCCCAAAAAGTCGTTGCGCACGGCCGAATGGGGAGTTGGTTGTTGGTAGAAAGAGTGAGACTATTGGAGGAGAAGTTGAGGCGAGATTGCCGAGGTAAAGCACTCGGCCGACGGTAGAAATGGGCGATCACCTTTTCTCTCACGGGAGTGCTATCCAGATGGGGGACTTCGGAGCTAAGTTGCACTCTTTCACTGCTCCGTTTATGGGCTGCCAGGTTGAGGTGGATGTCCCTCCATAAAAAATAGAATGAATTTCATGCGTCCCTAAGGATAACTTGTAGCGGGAATTGATTTTTCACCTCATTCCCTCCGGTAGGGAAATAGATGAAGGAAGAGTGTGAGTGATTTGGGCAAATTAAAAGCCCTTTGCAGCTGCTTTGCTTCGGATCTGCACTTGATAAAACGGCAACGATCTTTCCTTTGCAAGCAAAAATTATCATCCTGTTTTTTGTCTTCTTTTTTTGCTTGCAAATAAAATTTGTTTGGGCAATCGTAATAAACGTGGCAGCTTGAATGGGGTTTTCTTTCCGCACATATATGGTGAAAAATACATTGCAATGTATTGTGAAATGTATAGCATTTCACGGGAATGCATTTTGTAATACGTTTTTGCATGCAAAATGCATTCCACAATATTATACCCACTCTAAGTTGTATGCTGCTGTAAGTGAAACTACTAACTTTCAGAAATTTCAGGTAAAACTGACGGTAAAAACCGGGTCAAACTCGTGCTATAGCGGCAAGCAGCTTAAAGCGAGAGAATTGCAAATGCATTTTCAATTAAGTTGTGAAATGTATTATTTAATATACAAATAATATCCTTAAATGCTATATATTATACAATGTATGCATGATGTTGTGGGTCTGGGATGTTCCAACAGCAGAGTTAGAAATTGCAGCATTTTTCTCACTTTGAAGAGGTAAATGTTTAATCCAGAAACGGTAGTCGGATGATTGATGTTTGAAAAGTGTTATCTTAATGACGTCCATTTTTGGTGCGATGTAGGGGCTTTTGAGAAAGCGGAATTTATTCGTTTGAAGGACGGCCATCGCGTGGTGTTTAATTTTCTTTCTTCGCCGTTACAGATGAGGGGTTCTGCCCTGCGAGAAAAATTTGATCATTGATCAAATGGAAGTAGAAAAAGAGAAGAAGAAAAAAAAAGCTGCCTGAAACAAATGGAGCGGCGAGGACTCTTATCGGACTCACTTTTCCCTCCTTTTTCTTCTTCTCCAATTTTAAACAAGAAAAGAAAGAAATTTACTTTTGCGAGTCCAATTGCAGACTAGATGTGCTGTTTGGATGGAAAGATATTTTCAATGATACTTTATTAATCACATGGGTTGGTTGGATGATTTGAGATTCCCATAGGATGAAAAGTTTTCTTTGTTCGGATGGTATCTGGGAGATCGTCTCCTGTAGCAACAAGATTATGCTTTCAATACGAGCCGCTTACTGTTTTGCAAACTCTCTAATGAAAATGCTCATTAATTTTCCGTGTTGTCCAGAAATACCTTGCGTTAAGACACAAACAGTCATTTTGGATAATTGTGAAGTGCTGGCAGTCTTCCAAATTTCAGAGTTGGGGTTGTTGTTATAGCAGGGAGTGTGGGGAGGATGTTTTGAGGCATGGAGTGTTTGGTGGGGGGGTTTTGCTTGATAGATATTGCCGGGTAAAGTCTTGTTACACCGCAAGTTGAATTTTGTTCTGGTAGTCGAGTTTTAATATTTATTAGCACAATTACTGCAGTTTAATACATCAACAATTCAGGACCAGAAATTATTGATCAGTGTAACTAGGGACGTGTGTTTTAGCATTTTTATTAGCATTTTTTTTACATGAAATTCCAATATTTGTTTTTGACTTGGAAAATAAATTATTATTTTTTTTTTTTTTTTTTTTTCTTTTTTTAATTTTTATTACTTGTAAATGGCAGGTCGGTAAATCTAGTCACACGTATGATTTTTTAACACTTGATCCTTAAATGAAGATCAATGAGTGGACACTCGGTCTTCTGCGCATGATCAGTCTTGTATGTGTGTGTGGGTGTTGTTTTTTAAATATACATTTTTGATGTTTTGGTTTCTGAAAGTGCAACAGAAAATTCAACGTCACAGACAGGGGATTTTGTGCAACAGGTTCGTACACATAATTTGCCGATATTATTGAGGTGAGTCGTGCGATCGAATATGCTGTGCGCTTATTCCAATGGGACGGCGAAGGGTATGTGGTGTTTTAAATAGACAAATTCATCATTCGCTTGTCAGGTAATTTCAGCGACGTGTGCAGGAGGTCAGAGTAATTTTATGAGGACGGTGTAGGTTGTATTTATAGTGATTTCCGTAAAGGGTTTTAGTTTAATAGGCACGAAGATAAATGAGAATAATATGCAATTCGTGCGGATTTTTTTCCTTCTTCTTACTTTTGAAACTTGTGTCAGTTTACAAGCAAGCTTATAGGTCGGCCGCTGTCAGTCACAGATGTTTTAGAATGACATATTCCATTTTGGTTTGACCATTTGCCGAGATAATTTATTCTCCAATAATGCAACATCCTGTGTTGGAAAGTTGCTGACTTGGCGTTCCAATTCATCATAATAAACAACTATTTGGAATCGGACAAATGATTGAAAACCCACAAATACTGTTTTCATTTGAAATATTTTTTAATCAATTTATTCTTTTCATCATAATTTATTTAAACAAAAAAAAAAAAAAAAAAAAAAAAAAAAAATGGATTTTGGTTTCTTGGAAAAATTCTTTCAGAATTTCTCAATTTATGCACTCAGAAAAAAGAAGGAAAAAATCCAGAGGCGTAGAAAAGGAGGCCCTAGTGGCAGGCAGAATCCCTTGGTGGTCAGCTCCGCCCCGTGACCCTTTTAAAAATGGACGTCCGTGCGTGAATTTGCCGGGGTTGGTGGAGTTTATTTCCTGAGGCCATAAATAACGAGGCTCGGGTGTGGAGGTGGACGGGAAGGAGCAGCGGGCGGGCGGGGCACCTCGGCCACAATGGACTCTATCGATTGAACTGTTAATGGGAAGGGCTTTTAGTTTTCCAAGTAGGCGAGGCTTGAGTCACAGAGGTTAAATGGTGGAAAAGCTTCTTGAAAATTTAACAAGAAGCTGCAAAAAAGTATCTGTATATCAATATATATATCTATATCTATATATATTATATATAAAACTTATATAAATGTATAGGGTGCTGCTGCTTTAGCTCACTTCTCATGTCAACTGGTTGGGGTTGCTGGTAGCGTGCGGCACAATCTAATATAAAAGAATTTCTAGATCCGACGAGAGACGAGAGGGATTTTGTTCAGACATATTTAGAAGGAAGTTTTCTTGTTGCAGGCGAGGGCTGTTACATTTTAAATGACCTTAGGAAGTAATTGGATGAAATTTTTATTGTGCGACTGGTTATAAATTTAAGGAGGGTTGCAAGGTTGATCCCTTTCTCGTTGCGCAATTGGTGTAATCAGAAGTCGACAAGGAATTGCGTTGCGATGTAATTTTTGTTGAGGGGGAAAAAAACGATGGAAATAACTTTGTTTACGAATGCGATTTGGGAAAGTAATCCAAAAAGTTTTTTTTTTTCCTTTTCTTTCTTTGTAAATATATATTATATACGAGTATATGAAGCAAAATCTTTCTGGAGAACTTTTTTAAAGAACAATTTTTCCTTTATAAATGGATTTTAGTTTAGCAGACAAACGATTCATCTTGAACGAAAAGTTTAAGCAACAAAAAAACTTTGTATTTACTTCTTTTTTAATTTAAAACCTAACTAACATTTTTATTTTTTTTAAAGTGTTTGGTGTTGATTCAATTTACTCGCTCGACTCAGGCTAATTGCTTCATTCTGTCCCGCATTTTATTCTTTCAAAGTGCACATGCACGTCAATTTATGTTTGGTAAAATTATTTAGTACCAAACATGGCATCACATGATGAAAATTATATGTTTTTATTCGGCTTTTTCCGAATTATTGGATTTTTGCCCTGTTTATTTGCATGTTCGTGTGATGCCTCGCTTGCATGTATACGTTGATGTATTTCGTGCAGGTATTATTACATATACAAGTGTTGAAATGATATCTGTTCGTGAGCACACTTTATTCCGATATCGTGTCGCATATCTGAGCAACAATAGCGTTTCCTTTTCCTAATCTAATTCATTTTTTTTTAATATCCTTCAAAACAAACGTTTTTATACAACCGCTAGTGGGATAATCTCCGAAGATAAAAATGTATTTTCCGAATTAAATTTTCTTTTATTTCTTTTATCTTCATACGAATGTTTTGTTCTCTTTTTAGTGGCGGACTTAAAAGAACATAAAAGAATCTTGTTCAGCCATTTTGTCCATTTGCCGACTTAACTTTATTCCAACTGGAAATAGATATTTGGGGTATCATAAAGCAAAATCCTGGCCTTGTGCCGAAACTCCTAATGACCATGTTATCCTAAAGAAAGAGATTGGCCCCACCGATCCCATTTGTCATATTGTGCGTGCAGGTCACGTCAGCGAGATATATTTCAATCTCATTTCCGCTTTTTTCCATACATTGCCGAAAAAGATTTGTTCTGAGTAAAAGAAGGGCTTTGATTAATATCGTTATTACTTGAGATAAGACCTGAAAGTATTTTAGCTTAAATTGATAAGGGAGAAGGAAAGAATGGGAGGTTGGGGGCGACGTTGTGTGTGGCGGGTCTCCGTCTTGTTGCAACCAAGTTTCAATTTTCCGCGCCCATTAAGGGTGTGTTTGGGAATTAATGAGACAGAAAAACAAGGTTTTCTAAGTAGAAACTGGTGGGGAAATTAGGCGAGTCGAGTTGTATACAGCGGGATTAAAGGCAGAAGTTTTCATCCATTTTGAGGGCAATTTTCTAACAGTGAATGCCTGCGCCATCTATTAATGTTGATGGGCACTTCATTTTGAGGGAAGGGAAAGAGATGTCATAGTTTGCAGTTGCCATGGTAATGCCACACGGCGTTCTCGTGGGAGATTTTGAGTGTGTGAGGTGTGGAAAAAAATCATCGCAAAGAGGGGACGGTATTTTATGACTCGCTATCACGTATGGGGTTGATCTGCTGAAGAATCGACTCACTCTTGTGCAAAGCACCTGAGAAGCACGCCAAGGTCCCATATACAAATGATGATGATTTATCCCATTTTTTTCCACATTTCTTTTTTTTTTTCTATATTTTTTTTTATAAAAGGGGAAAGATGTCTTGTGAGAAAGCGTAATCAAAATGGACGTTGATATTTTTTTTTTTTAAATCCAGCTTCTTGTTATTTATTACTGGCCTCGTTTTTCGTCATTGCTGATGCTGATATGGGAGTGAGGCCGAGCGAAAGATATCTTCATCTAAGCTCAGCAGGGTGGAGTGAAAGTTTATTGGCATGGTTCTTTGCTTTTACGACTTAGACAAACAAACATGGCTGGTCTGTTTTGTTTACACGGTTAAAACTGCCATTCGTGACCTCATATATATAGGACGAGATGCTTGGCTTCCTTCTTGCGGAAATTTGATTTTTATTGGTACAAGTCATGATAATGTTTCGATATAGTTTCCCTCATAACTTGAAAGTTTCCAATTCGCTTCGTAAACAAGGCAGACACAAGTATCTTATTATATGGATAGAATTCGAAGATGAAATTAAATTTTCTTTTTATTATTATTATTTTTTTTTTGTGTTTTCTTTAATTTTTTTTTTTTTTACAAAGTATAAAGTTTGTTTCCATGATGGAATGGAAAGAAGAATGAGAGAGAGAGATAGAAAGATAGAAGATGGAGAGAAAAAAATGCACAAGTTTTCTCTTTGTGTCTTTCTCCCTGTTTGATATGCAGTCTGAAAATCTTCCCTAGCAAGGCTTGTGTCACGTATCTGTCAGACTCTTCGTTCACCAGTCCCGCCTCGCAGCTTTGTCGTCCATTACTCTTGTAGAAGAGAAGTCTCCTTGAAAAACATTTGGCAGCTATTGATCGCCTATCAGATCGTATTAGTTAAAGGAAAAAGCATGAGATAAAAAATATTTTATTCCTCTCGTATTCCAACTTGAAATAAAAGTGGGAAGCAAGGGTGAAGAAGATTCTTCCCCTTTTTCTTTCCTGTTTGTATGCAACTCTGGTTACCAACTTTTATGTTGAAAAGTAAATTAAGATTTATTTTTTTTTGAAATTTTAATGGTTGTTTGGTATTGTATCTTTTGATGGGCAATGTGGTTTATGTTAGACACATGGATGTGTGATTGGACTGTCTTTGGTCAAATTATACAGTTGTACATACATATCGATTACTTTCATTCATTCATTCATTCAGTACTTTTGTGGGAATTGTATTTTTATGCACGGAGGCAATGTAGCTTTTGATGGCTCTTCAACTTTTATTGTACTTGAGTTGTATTTATTTTTTACCGCAGAATGTACTGTAACTATTGTGGTGCAATGCGGACTCTGTATAACATTTGAGTGCTATTGTTGTACACAGAAATTATACTCCGTTTAAAAATAGTCTCTAATCAGCTGTTCTTGTTGATAGATCATACTAAAGTTGTTGTTACATGTTGCTACGCAATGTATAATACGATCGTTTAGACAATAGGATGGAAAACTAGACACAAAAGTGATGTTGATATTAAATTAATTTTTTTTTAGAAAGATATAATATCTTGTTGTTTATCTGCCAGGAGATAGAGATGAGTTGAACCAATGGGAGTTTGTTGGTGTGTTTGAAAAGAGAGTTTAGTTACTTTTTAATGTGATTTTTCATCAAGTCCATCCAATAAAGTGTAGAGTTATTGGCAAAAGTAGTATATGGGTTACTTATGGGGATTGCAGCTGTGCAGCTTGTTCAAAGCTGTTTAAGGGTATACAGACGATAAGCCGTGTTAGGAGTTATAAATTTTACTGTAAATCGTAAATTTTCATCTTTCTTTTTTATTTTATTTATTTTTTAATAAAAAAAAACTTTAACTCTATAATGCAACCGTAGTAAGTATGTTGCTAACAATGCATTTTTTTTTCTTAAAAATTTGGATACCCAAGTGTTTGGAGCTGGCGCTCTCAAGTTGTCAAAGCAATGCCTAAGTCTTAGTTTGAGTGGTACTTATCCGGGAGAAAGTTTTTCATGTGCGTAGAGAAGAATGTTTCTCATATAAAATAAGTCGCTCATGAAACGCAAACTTCCATCTGCTGGCCATGATGGTGATGGTTTCTTGTGTTGATGCATTTGCTCTGCCCAGCCTCATATAAAGCACTCGCTATGGGCGTACATGCGCTCGGTTATATCGTACTTTTGCGAGCATAAACCCACTCCCCTCTCATGCAGCGCCTGACGGAAGTTGAGTCACCCGCGATAAATTACATATTGCCTGGGACGCATAAAACGATGCCTATGTCCACGTGCAATGTCCTCTTTCCACCACTTTTTTCTGCAGTGCAGCGAAGGGGGGTGCGTATAGCGCTATCGCATTTGCACGTATCCATCAGGTCTGTTTTATAGAACGGTGGGTGACAAACCGTTACCTTGGTGACGGTCTTGGAAGCCCACAGCAGGCTCCCGCGCTTCTGGTCAACATTGATCCAAGAGCCCGTTACAGGAGACTTATTTGGTCCGGCATTAATCAATGCTCGACACGCAGAAACCAACATCTTTTTGCACTTTGTTTTGACATATGTAATTTTTTGTCATAAGAAAAAATTGTTCCTGGGATGTTTTTTGAGTTTTGTGCGATGAAAATCGGCTGATGGATGTGATTTTACTTTATAATAAAATAAAGTTGAGTTATTTGTTTTGTGTGTTTTTCTTTTATTTCTATTTTTATTGTGTAATGTTGGGAAGAAAACTTGCAAGTTTGGCTTTTTAGATTTAAATGTTGCATAAGCATTTTTTTTCCTCTTCTTTTTCTGTCTCTTTTTTGTGTTGGTAAAGGGTGGTATGGAATGGGGAGAGGGTTTTAGGAGATAGCCTATAATTCAGTTTGTGAAAAGAGGAGAGGAGATTTTGAGTAGATGGGTGCAACATCTCTCGCTGTGCACTCATTGCTATTTCTTATCCGTTCTACTCTTTCTTTGCTAAAAGGCCTTTGAACCTTCACTCTTTTATACGACGCATTCAATCATTAATTCTTCTTAAAGATGACATGTGTGTACAGTAAATGGCAAATTTTATCATTTTTCTTGAATTTTATTTTCTATTTTTCAAATTCGAATTTCATGTAAACAAATTTAATTTTTGACCATTATTGAGGCAAATCGACTAATTTTTAAGAACTGCAGCGGGTTATAGCGCTGGATTTAGTTATACTAGTCAAATTTGAATTTAAAATAGCGATCGGATTCAATTTGGAAATGCT
>JAQIXU010000768.1:0-25220 GCA_034701245.1 Strigamia transsilvanica | reverse complement strand
AAAATTGGTTAAATACCGATTAAAATAGGTTAAAAACCGATTAAAACTGAAAAAAATTATTAAAACCATAAAAATCCAATTTTATTCAAGTTTTTAATAATTTTTTTCAGTTTTAATCGGTTTTTAACCAATTTTTAATGCCATTTCCTTTCATTTCCTTTCATTTTCTTTCATTTCATTTCATTTCATTTGTTTTAATCGATTTTTAATACCATTTCATTTCATTTCATTTGTTTGATTGGATTGAATGTTTATGTATGTGTGTTTATTGTTTATGTGTGTTTGACGTTTGCGTTTGCGTTTTACCCCCGGTACACAGTGTACCGCGTACCGGGACTGCAGTACCGTTCTAGATACCGCGTACCGAAACCGGGGTACACGTTGGGTGTATTGCACCCAACACTGTGCTGAGCCAGGATTCGAACCTGGTAATGCCTGTTTGCCAGACGGGTACTCTACCAACTGAGCTACCCAGAAGTTACAACACACTGACCATTCGAAGCGCTCTTAAACCTTTGTGTGCGGAATTGTAAAATAATCGAAAACAATCAGGAAATTGTTGCAAGTACCATCTCTTCTTTTATTCTATTATATTTTATTTGACTTTGTTTTGTTTACTTCTACCAGTAAAAATTACATTGCATTATGTTGTTGCTTCTTTAACCTCCATCGCCACCACCAGGGATTCGTGTCGCCCATATTCAAGATGGCGGTGAAGTGTCCATTCTGTGGTGTGGCATCAGGGCCAGATTTAGGGGCCCCTAAGCACCAATTTTTTTGCGGCCCCCAAAAAAGTTTAATTTTAAAAAATCTATAAAGTACATTTATTATTATCTCTTTATGTATAATAAACATAAATACATGTGCGACAAAAAAAATATTACTTACAAAGTTAAAAATATATACTGTATTATATTTCCGATTTGAATACATTCATTCACATCAAAAACCACAAACTGCTTATTCTGCTTATTCGCAAATCTGGCCCTGTGTGGCATACTAGGGCAAGAACTTAAGACTAATCTCAAATTAAAAAATTGACACTTTCTGTGAACATAGGCCTTTTAATCGTTCAATTGTACAATTACACTGGTTTAAAAAATATAAACAAGTTTAAATGACTTTAAAAATGCGCCTACCGAATCTTTCCTTAAAATCATTATTAATACCACAGTGTTTCAATTGAAATTAATCATTCATTTTATTAAACAAAATAATCATTTATATATTTATGTTTATTAAACTATACAATAAAATGTGCAGTGTACGAAACTTAAGACACAAATGCATTTGCGGGTAAATTAGAGAATGCCTCATTGAGTATGTTTCGAACTGCTTCACTAATTCTCTCAGCAATACGCGGTTTCACACTATCCAGTATCTGTTGGCTATTTTCATTCAGCGCTCTGTTAACCGTCTCACCAATGAAACTATTTCCTCCGAAAAGGTTATTTAAACGAAGTTGAATTTTTCCTACATTGAATTGGATATTCGTACGTAAAACTTGCAAATGATCTCTTTGAACCTGTCGTAAAAAAACAAAACAAAAAAACAAATAATTCACTTTAATAATTAATTTTAGGAACTTACCAATAGATTAGTGGACGTATGGGCTTGAATGTCATTTAGGAGAACCCAAAAGGTCCCATTACCATGTAAGGGTAATAGCATAACATTTCCATTGATTGTATAAAAACCGTTGATTTGTAATTCAGGTATAACCATTGACACGAAGACAATATCAGGTTCAGCATGAACGTTGGTTGGTTGGAAACTTGAAGCTCCTTCAACTACAACCTGTGGACATTTACAATGGTAGATATATTTAAACATTTACTGAATTTTGGCGTAGTCAAGTAAGCTCATACTTGCATAAACTGAGCTGTTATTTTTACAAGTGGCACAGATTCTTCCACTAATATATTAGGAATAACCATTGGATCCAGTCTTGGTACATTAACTTCAGGAATACCAACTCGAAATTGTGGACGAATGTCAGTAATCATTTTGAGAAGACAGAAGTCTAAATTAGCTTTCTCTTCTAACCGACATTTTCGAAATTGATTAGCTAAATATTAAAATAAATAAGATTTTAGAATTAAAGCCAAAACAAGGAAGGTGGAATATTTATAAATGTCAAAATTTGAGTAAAAAAATCTAAGAATAAAAAGATTTTTTCTAATAACTAGTTCGGTCCGTGCTAAATAAAATTAAAAATAAAAATCTAGGAAACGACAAAACTTTTCGACCTTGGCAGTGGCATCGGGTTTCTTGTGGAACTGCTAGTTGTAGAATGAAAAGGGTCCAAAGGTTCGCTGCAGGAAAAAAACAACATACAAAAAAAAATACGGAACTTGATGACCGTCAAGGTTGAAAAGCTTTGTTTCATAGATTTTTATTTTTTATTTTGTAGCTAAAAACCTGTTTGATTCTCAAAAAACTTCGAGAAACTTTTGTATATCCCAAAATAATTTTAAACAGCGCCGCAGCATGGCGATTGCAGCTGATGCAATCATCACAACAAATAATTTTAACGATATCTTAATTCCTTATTCCGACAATTTCAATTTTTGGTTTGTTTCTCTGTCTCTCTCTATATATATATTTTTATCTCGCCAGATTTTGCGAGGCGTCGTTTTCACCCCATTTTGACACGCTACGGCGCTAATTCTTAACACCCGCCATTAAATTTTAGGTTATTGTTGCGCGGGAAGAAACATCGTACGAGCCAAGCTGTGAAAGATAAATGTGCTTATTATATAATTTCTATACAGAACAACTGAAGGCAAGGTCATCCGTGCAATAATTTATATCTGGGCTAACGTGCATGAAAATCCAAAGAATGCCGTTACGTGTTTACTACTACAAGAAGAAAATAGTATTACTTAATAGTAAAATGAATGACAAGTTCAATGCTATTAATCATTTCACTTCCTCAACTCAACGTGAACATTGAAGCAATGTAGGTTAGGTAAGCTTTCATCACAGCAAAAATTTTGTGTCAGTGTGCTCTAACAAGTTGTTGACCCTGATGCTGCATAGGGAATTCTAACCATTTTCAAATTCTAAGTTTCATTATTAACTTATAAAATTATTTTTACAGGTTCAATATTGACATCTATCCATGATCTAGCGATCTAGCGATCTAGCGAGAAAGGTAACTTATATTTTTAGAACATTTCAATGTTATTAATTAAGACGTTATTGTAATATTGGATTATTTTTTTTTAAATGACAAAAAAGGGGAATATTAAAAATGTATTCGAATACATCATCTTACCAAATTGTGCGCCGTTGCATGTGCATAGAGAGTAAGCACAGAGGAGGCTGGCAAAAAACCATACGTGCCAAGTTTGATGTCTCATCTCTAAATGTGTCAGTGTGAGTGGATCCGCGCGGATTTGTTCTGATAATTCAGTTTCTCCCCCTAGACAGCAGAACATTCCAAGTGGTAGCTACTGTGCATGACGCACTTTGGGCAGGTGTTAAAAATGGATGATGTACTCTTAAAAAAATAGGGAAATGATGGCAGATATCACTCATTACATAAGAGGAATAAATTCACCAATTTTTGCATACAAATTTTAGGTTGGAAAGTAAAACTTGGCGTGTTTGTTATTAAAAGTAGTAAATAATATAATTATGTATGATTTGTATTTCTGGTCATTGATCTACAGAATCTGCATATCTTTATATTTGTTTAAGTAAGATAAGAGGTCAAATTCAATTATCCAATTACCTAAATGCAAAATGAATTATTGGTATTTACACGATTCGTTGTTATTTATGTTTATTTGATGAATTTTAATTGTTTTTGAGGAGTAATAAACTAATTTAAATCGTGTATTGATTTTGCAGAGTTGACAGCTAACTGTTATTGTGTGTCAATGCCTGAGGCTGTTAGACTTAAATGCCATACACCTCTATTTACCCTACATCCTATTATTGATTTAATTTTTTTTGACCTAATTTAGGTACAAGACAGTTCAGTCACCAATAATGTCCACGTTAGATTTAAAGCTTGCACAATGTAAAGGTTTTATACGCACTCTCGCCCTTAAACTGGAAAAAAAATAAACATTAGTTTGAAACACTAAACTCCAACTATTAAAGTTACTGAAGCAAATAAAGCTGATACACTGTGTACAATACATTAACTTTAGTTATTGTTTGTATATTTTGTATACTCGACATTATCATTCAGTTTAATTAACGTAGAGGCATTGACACTTTGATAAAGGATTGCTGTGGGGTTGCACGACATTAATTTGCACTTTTAAATTTGATAGTTGGTTGTTGTCGGTTTGTTTTCAATGTTGTACGACTATGGTTAGGGATTTTTTTAGTATTTGTATTAGTAAACTGAAATTAGTTCCTATGGAAATATCATTCATGGAGAAACAATTTTATAATTTTTCTTTGGCATGATGAAAGTTATTACATTTTCTGTTGGAAAAAATTATCATTTTGGGGTTACACGATCAAATATAAAATATTTAACAATATGGAACTTGCTTCCCAATTTACTTTTACATGTTTCGATTTGTTGCTATTCAAGACATCTATCTTCCTGAATTTTTTTTCTTTTTTCTTAGAGTGACACGATCTATAATGCAGAACGATAGATGTCACTCAAAGCAAAGCTATTAAAACAAATAAAACCAAACGTGATGACACTAAAAATCATCCCTGACAGCGCTTGAATATTAAATAGGAAAATGTGAAAATACCGTAAATCCTCTCATTGTGCGCGGGTCTCCATTAGACCAAGGGTCTCTGTTTAAATGTGGGGGAAATTAAAAATATGTCATTAGTGTGCCCGTCTCTATTATAATGCGGGGCATTCTAATAGAATCATAAAAAAGTGTTGAATTAAAATCAACTGGGCATGAAAGAATACATTTTGCCGTCGTTTTAGCTGCTAAAGGTAATGGAACTAAATTGAAGCCATACATTGTGTTTAACAAGCTCTTCAATTCACTTCAGTTGATGTGGCATTATCACTTAATGCGCGGGTCTCCATTAGACGGCGGGCCTCTAATAACGCGCGGGGGAAACTTCATTTTGCCGAAAGTGTGTAGGTGCACAATGAGAGGATTTACAGAAGTTATAAAATCACCATTAAGATTTGTTTCCGTATGATAATTCTGTTGTGACAAAAGTTACTGTAACGAGTTGATTGATTTGTGCTGCGGACTAGTGACAGACGTTGGAAATTTGAAACATAATATAGCATTACCACACTGCAATTATTGTTTTATCTTTTAGCAGAAGACCTGAGAAAATCTATGAACCATCGTTTATTGCATCGATTCACTTACTACTGGGCCATGATGTATTTCAAACAAGACATGACAACAAAAGGTAAGGACAATTAAACTTTATTAAGTACTCTCAAAGGATCAGTCAAACTGTTCTTGGAATTGTCTTAAATGTTATTTATTGTCCGAGTTGTGGTCTCTGAGAAAAATGACCAAGTCAAAAGTATATTTTTGGTTTACGACGTTCCTTTGAAGGACATTTTCAGTTGCTGCTTCTCATTTAGTAAGTTCTTATTTGGAAGAGACAATATTGCAATTTTCCAAGTCATAGCAAAGCCATTGTGATGTAATATGTTGGGTATGAACTAAATACCCATTCTAATGCAAACACACAATGAGGGGGCAGTACGGCTGTGTGCTAATAGGCAATCCAGTCAGAATTTCATATTATCTTTGACAGTATTAGAACGAGGCCGCAGCTTGTGTGAGTTTCAACAGATTCGCCGATCAATGCGCGGGCGCACAACTCGGATGTTGCTCTTGCTAATTCGTGTGTAAGCTTTGGCCAGCAATAACTATTGTGACTACAGTGAGGAGTGGAATTGTCTTAATTTGGTTACATTTCATATCGTTTCTTTTACTGTAATTTCTCCATGAAGTTTATTAATTCTCCGTGTGTGAACAGTGAAATGGTACACCGTGTAAATGTATTTAGTTTGATTTATTGACAATCAGGGGGGACTGATGCGATTAGTTTAAATATGATTGGATATGGGGAAATGGACCCGCACTGTCGAGCTTGTATGTCAGTGTTGTTCCAGGCCGTCTGTTGTGCGTGGGACAAGAGGGTGTGCGTGCGGCCTTATTGGATTTGTCTATCAAACCTCCATTAGGTTCTCGTTGCTGGTGACAAAGAGAGCGAATATAATTAAATTCACTGGAAACGGAGAGGAGCTAGTCTTCCAAAATCAGCGCTCTCGCTCTTAACGAGCCAGGGTTAATTTCATTAGTGAGACGGCGTCTCGCCAGGGGTCGCGTTTAGATAGACGGTCATTGCTTCTAATCTTGTGATAATCTCGTTAATTGAAGCGCCACTAGTGTAGTCCTCCCCTTTTCATCCCGAATTGAGAATGTAAACACGCTGTCATCATGAGCAGACAATCGCGGAAAAGCGAGACAGACAAGCTCAATTATCCAACGATAGCTCTGCGAATCATCAACACATTTGCTTAAAAGCACTACTGTCAGCAAAGCAAGTGAAATTTAATGTCTCTCAATATTTAAGCTATCAATTAGTTAGATTGAAACTTTTAATCTGTCAAGTGAAGCGAGTATAAACAATACCATAAAGCAATTTGGAAAATAAATTAATCTTAAGTTTTTGTTGGCAATGTACAGCAGTTGTAATATTATGTGAAAACAAATTGATTTCGGGTTAGTTGGTATTGAATTGATCCAATATCCGAAATTCTATCGAATGTGTGCGGTCAAAGGGCTGAAATTATTTTAAAAGTGCACATAAAAGTTCCATGTGGGCGGCAGTGAAGTAACTCTTGCAATAAACATTAAGACTGGTGGAACGGAAATAGTAATTGCTTTCCTTTTCCGAAGTTTCCTCCGACATGAGTACTTTTTCAACGAGACACAATGCTGTCATTTATCAGCGCTTTTCTAATTTTTATTGAAGTTCAAGGTGTTTTGTAAGGAAGCCAGCCCAAAGGGGGAGTTTTTCAATCACCTTCCGTGTTGACACGTTTCGCCACGTTTCGCCACTAATCGCCACGATTGTTATTCTTTGAAGCTAACTTGAAACAATCAGACTGTTCGTCCCCAGGTCTAGTAAGTAGTAAGAACACTACTGTGATTGCCACTCAACCGATATTCGCCCATCCCTCCCGCATAACTGCTTAGTTTTTCAGCGCACAGTTTTCTCGCGAATGATATTGCAAGAACGTCGACTCCCAGGGGGAGTTCCAGAGGCTCTAATCACTACAAATTCACACGATTAATTTGCACTGCCATCTCTTGACAGCCATTATTCAAGATTGATGAGGCTGCCAGTTGCGAGATGAGGCACGCCCTCGAACAGTAAAGGCATTGTTTTTGCTACAATGAGTTGTTGTTGTGACCTTGTTCAAGTTAAAAGATAATAACAAATGGATTTCACTTCGTATTTGCTGCTAACAACTGTATATACCGAGTCAGAGCGCCATAAAACTTTGGGAGCAAGAGAGACAAAGAAGTTGGTGGGTTAATCACTTGTTGTCAAGCGAGAAGAATAATTAAGTTTGGAATGGTTGATATGATGGGTCGTGCGCAGCAAGTTGGACTTAATTAACGGGGCAAGAAGCAAGTTTGTTGATCAATAATACGAGGCCGAACGAGAAACTGATGACAATAGACATTTTAATATTTAAAACGAGTACGATTTGAATTTAGATGGTGATTCAAATCAGTTTTTATGTCGGCATTAAAACTTCCGTACACGGGTTTTTTGTCACTAGAGAAATGACGTGTATTATTAGGCAGATAAAAATTTAATTCGTCTATTGAAATCTCTGGCCAACAATATTAATTCGTTGTGCATAAATTAGGAATAAAAACGCTGTCCTTGCGTTTTGTGTGCAGAAAAATCTTGTACAGCAGCGCCACCTGGGTTCGCTCCCCATTTTCCACTGATGGTTCCCGTGTGGGGATTTCTTACGAGCCGGTCTCATAGCGAAAAATTACTTCCGGGAGAGAGAAAAAAGTGCTTATTCTGCTTTCATTATGACTTGGCTCAACGTCAAATGAAGAGAAATTTTCTTTGCGAGCGAATTTTTTATCTTTTGATTTAAGTCTTATTAATTAAAGAGGATTTTGTTCCTTTTTTTTCCTTTTATTTTAATTTTTTTTCTTCTTTAAAATAACAAAAAAAATAACCGAAAAAAATTTAAAAACTCATTCGGTTAAACTTAAAATCATTAAATTGCATATTCTCGTTAGAACGAAGGATATTCGATTTAAATTCTTGTAAATATGAAATTTTAAATCCACTTATCTTTATTTGCTAAATTAGTTCACCAAAATGCGCACACGCGTTATTTTTTATTCACCTATTTGCTCTTGTTGCCTCCTCATTAGTGCATCTTTTGTACCGGCTGCGGCCCTCAACTCTTCTCGCACCCGGTCGATCACGTATCGATACACACAGACCCACGATAAATAGTCGTAATAAAAACTCATCGAGTGAAACCTCTTTGCAATTAGGTATATATATCTACTTTTTATTTTGACAGTATTTTTACAACGACAAAAAAACTTCTGGGTCTAGAAAAGTGAAAAAAGTGGGAAAAAAATGAAACGATTACTCAAGGTGTCCTTTTGCATGCTGTCTTATCAGTCGGATGGTAAAATCCGAACATTTGCTCTGTGAAAGCAGCATTATACGGACCACGACTCGCTCTATCTTGTTCATGGCCGCTGCAAAATACTTTTGATGCTATCATATTATGGGCAAACGCTTTTCCATTTCTGATAAGGAGACAAGAATGAATAAACAAAAACATCAGTGCGGATTTTTTGATGTTTTTTTTACTTGTTGTGGATTTTATTGAGAGAATTCAACGTTAAATCACTTTTTTTGGATAAACTAGAAAGTTTTATGCACTTTGCACGTTAAAATTTGCTTGAAACGTTGCGACTTGTAATTGAGTAAATAGACATTTTCTTGTGTTTATTTTTATCTCTAAACGCATCACGCGCTTTTATTTATTTTTTTAAAATACGTCGACGTCTCTTCAGTGTCTTTTGGCGCCTCCTTTGATCGATCGCCTCAAGGGGGGATGCTATTTCCAGTTAATATCCAACCAGGAGGCGGCCGTCATTTCCAACGAACTCATAATTAGCAGTGCGCGTTCCCGGCCGCACTTAATGATGTTTATTGTTGATATTAATGCATCTCGTGTCTGTTTATGAGATTGCATGACGTCATTAAGTTTTTATTTACTCAGAAGATTAGCAGCTCTAACCCTCTTATTGGTATTATATGACTCACAATCTTAATTCAAAGGTGTAAGCGCCGCCAACAACCCCGTCACTCAAGAAACAACAACTTTATTCGAAATTTGGGTAAAAATAAAAGTAAAAAATTTAATTAAAAGTAAAAATTGTAATTAAAGTTATTGCTAATAATGGGGACCACTAATGTAATTTGTTGTTAAGTCTAACTTTCATTTGTTACCCTGGGCTGCACTCAACGTCAATCTTGGCAAGCTGTGGTTGGGCCTAAATGCCAATACCTTGAACACGTGCCTGAGTCTTTGATGACAAGCTTGATGTGTCCACTTCATTAATTAACGTCCCTATTGCTCGACCACCCGTCACTCTCATTAATTTATATATGAACCCAAAGCATCATATTTTTAAAAAAAAATTTACTTATCGGTTTAATTAATCAAAAATGTTGTTACACTCGTAAAAAAAAGTTCATTAGTTTACTAACAAATCCATGCTATAATTAAAATTAAAAGAAAAAGTCTTTATCGCAGTAAATATAGAAGAGTTTGGTTGAATTGAAACATTTGTGTATTTTTTTTGTGTTTGCTGTGGTGTTGGCTCACGACTTGTGGTAGGAACACGTGATACGCGCGCGCTGATAACTGTGTGTAACATCTCGCAATAATTAGGCTTCGCGGCAAATGAGTCGAACGCCGGATTGAAACATAATCCTAATTAAGAGGAACGCAACTGCTTTTCCTCCGCTTCCTTCCTTCCTTCTTGCCTTGCTTCGAACCACCCCTCGCGCCGAAGACACTCATCTGACATGGTAATCGACAAGAAGCGGTGTCAGACGCGCATCGGCGGCGTCTTTCTCGAAGAATTCATCGCCTTCTCGCATTGTGTAAAGTTATGTGTGGGCGGGGATTCGGAGTTGTACGTGCGTGTGACCCGAGCGTCGCGACATTCTAATTAACCACAATTCGTGTTACGTAATTGTTAAGCGCGTCTTGAAAGCGTCCAAGTGGCGTCTCTCGGGCGGCACGCGTTGCTTCCGCCTAATTAATTTTGCACTTGTTATTGCTCTATTTATATAACAATTGCGATCATTATCGCCGACAGCGGTCGTGAAGAGCAAACGCCACCTCGTGTCGCGTTCGACCGACAACAACAATGCGCCATGTGACGCCCACTGCTCGCTGCATTCTTCCCGTATTTACACTTATCACAAGCAATATTCAATTAATGAACACGTGCACCGTCATTTAATATTCTCTCGTCATCCAAGCCTTGTTACGAATGCAATTATTGTTGTTTGCCTTAATACGAAATGCATGCACTTGGAATGCCAATTAACCGCCGCTGCACCGCATCGACAACAGACGTCGCTGCACTTTGTGGAGAATTTAATATCCTTCAAATGCTCGATTTGAAATACACCAAATGACTAATTAAATGCACCAGCAACAATACACTAACTCAAAACTTCTCTACGATTATCGTAAGCATTATTATTACCTAATGGATAAAAATCATGTTAAGAAGCCCAGTAAGGGAGAGGGAATTTGCTGAGCCATCACGTGCGCGCTTTTCGGATAATTTTTATTTGTTCACATCCATGCCTATGGGGAGATTAAGATGGAGCAGGAGTTTGTTTTTTTACTCTCGCCATTCCTCATTGCTTCGGGTAATGGTATGTAAACAATGAAATCCTGAGCTGCCATGTCTCTTGTTTCGCCTAGTTTTGAAATTTATAACATTCCTCCTTCAGCTTTCCCCTCTTTCCAAGTCACGAGCCTTTAGCTTCAATCCTCTTTGCTCCTCTCAGGAATAAAAATTGTATTCATCACCTCCTATCTCTCTCTCTCTCTCTCTCTCTCTCTCTCGCACCCTTTACAATTCTTCATCCCATCTCTGACTCAACACTCGAAATTTCTCGGGCGATTCGCCAATCATCACTTAGGAAAACCATTACTCCAGTTATTTAACGAGACAGACTTTTGAGTTGAGCCTTAGAAATTAAATGGAACCAGAAATCAGGAGGCAGCTCATTTTATACATACAAATTAAACGTCGGAGGACGTACATAATATCCATGTTGGTGTTGCCCATTTCCTGATCTTTATCCTGGACATTGTGGTGACTGCTTTGATCCTGACGTATTCCAGTGTTGTGGGAAGAAATCATGCAACGTATTTTGGTGTAATTGTTTACAGTGCAGCTGAAATATTAGCACTGTTGGATACAACACAGGATGGAGAACTGGATTTAAATGAAATGATTACCTGGTTTACGACCACGCGTAACTTGAGTAGCAGTTACATTAAACAAGTCTTCAGAGAGCTGGATGTTAATAACGATGAACTTTTAACATCTGACGAAATTAATTCCATTAATTCAAATGTGTCAGCAGTTGAAAGGTTTAAGAGAACTTCTCGTCATAAGTATGAACCAAATGTGAACAAAACTGACAAACTGCTGGGGCCAGAGACAATTGCTGCTGCAAATATGTTTGTTGCTAGGGTAATTGAAACTGCAAAGAATTATGCGTCATTGTTTCCATCTTCTGTGCAATGCAATCCAGGGAGTAACTACGTCGGTGTATACATATCGACGGCAAATGATGTTGGACCCGAAGAAAGTGTACTCCAATCCATGAATAATAATTTATAATTTAAAAAAATTAGGAATTTTAAAAACAATTTATCTATTTATTTTTTTTTTTTATATAAAAGCAGTTTTTCAATTAATAACCCGATCCTAGCCTCGTTCTACATCCTCCTTGATTTGCCCTCAACACCTGAGCGTTTCCATCTCTAACGAGATTTGCTCGAAACGAGACTTGAGCCAGTATAGATTCTTCCTCTCTCGTGCCTCGTGTAAGGGTCGCAAATAGTATACCGTGGTATAGTGAGTAGAGAGCTGAAATGGAAGCCAATAAAGCCCCCTGGTGAGGGTGCCATATAATCGCATTAAACTGGAAAAGGCGAAAGGGAGGTTGGAGCAGCTTCCTCGTCGTTATATGAAAACAATTTGTATGGAGGATTTAGGGATTTTAGACAAGATAATTGGCTTCCGGAGATGGAAAAGGTGTTGTGGTGGCGCCCTCGCATGCCAGATAACAGAACTAAATATCCTGAACGAGTGCGTGCGTGGGGAGGGGGCAAGAGAAAATGCACTGGTGCTTTCGCTATAACGAAGAGTGTTCATTCCTTGGAAACTTATCGGATGATGTCGTTGTATGATGTAACTAAGTTTTTATTAATTACGTGTCAGGTGTGAAAAGATTAAGAGCAATCAGTTGATCGATGTTGATGTGGGAGGCGATGGCAGCTTGTTGTTTACTGTAATGGAGCGGAGCATGTGGCCCCAGATTTCAAATTGGGGCGAGGGATTTGAGTGCAGTAGGTAGGTTGCAATGCCAGTCATCGAGTGAAAAAAGGTATGGGAAAAAATGGGGCCGAGTGAATGTAAAAATTTGTTGCGTCGGTATCGAACTTTGGGGTGTATATGAAGGAAGGGCGTTCTTTTGTGCGGCCAATGAAAAGTCGCCGAAAGATTTGTGGTGAGGAAATAAGGGCGAAATGAGAATAAAAGTTTTGCGAGGGAGTGGGGAAATGAAATGTGGGGAAACGAGAAAGCGGAAGAAAAAGAAAAGACGAATTGTCGGAGAAAAAGTGTGATTGATCTGAGAAAGAGCTTCTAAAATTGAAAATATTCAAAAGTTTTTTTTTTTTTTTTTTTTTAATGTTTAAATTTTCATAAAAATTAAATTTCAAACAATTTAAATGCAGCTCATTGAGCTAATACTGGCCATTTTCAATTAAATATTTCCATTTTATCACATTTTCAATTATCACTTGTTCTCTGCAAAGAAAAAAGAAAAAAAAGTTGCATAAACTTCAATATTTTTCATAAAAATCGAACTGTTTTAGTAAGCTGAGAAATGATATTGTGAGGGATGAGATAGGGCCTAAATTTGTGCATAGAGTGAATTAATTTCCTTTTATACGTCGTAAAAAAAGTCGAAAGAGAAGGGCTGCTTTGCTTCCGAATAGTGAATACGCATTAAAAAATAATTAAGTTTTTTTCAATAAAGCCAGATTTTCTCCCGCATTATTCTTCATAGCGACGCCATTAAAAAAACGACGCCACCCTCACATATACCCCCGCGTCCATATTTGGAGCCGCGAATCACTAATACATTTGCCGCCAAGGCTCATACGCAGATCATTCTCGATATTCTGCCATTACATTACATCCCCCTCCATCTCATACTGCCACATTCTTTCTGCTTTTCACTTCCATAATTAATTAGGGACTAGGCGCGTGCGCACATTTAGTCACATGGTCCTAAGTGTGGTCGGAAAGTTTTTTTAATTAAAAATGGTACCTAACGGTTGGCGATTGAGAGAGAGGGTAAAAAAAAAATTTCCCTCGATATAATATCCTACTCAATCACACTTATTACAAGACACAGGTGAAACACAGGTGTTGGAATAACATGAAATCACTTGGCTATTGAAAAATGAAGCTTATGATTTTTTTATTGTTTAATTAATGTTTTGTTTTTAAGGTGATTGTCATTAGTGAGGGTATTATTGCGTAGGGTTGAAGGATAATCTTTCAATTTTGTTGTATGGAGTCTTTTTTCACGGTTGAATGTGATGCGTGTATAAAGTCGCTTTTTATGGGTAATTTTTACGTTGATTTTTTTTCTCGGAGTCTTACATATAAAGTTATTAGTTTTTTTTTTTTTAAATTTTTTTTTTTTTTTTTTAAATTTTTATTTTAAATTTAAATTTAAATAAAAATCAATTTAGTACATGTTTAAAGTAATGAATTTGTTTTTATTATCTTAGAAATGATGTGTGGAATTGGAATGAAATTTTAAAAAAGTATCAAAATTAAGCTTATCTTTTTTATTGTATGTTTGATTGGGACGAGATCTTGTTTCTAATTAAGAAACCCCAACTAATTATTGCTCAATTACATTAGAAATTAGGTTGCAACGATTGTGTAAGAACAACGGTGGTGTCCAATTACTTTTCAAAATCTTCGCTCGCACCAACAAAATCCGAGTCGAAATTATTCCATGCATTTGTGTAGCAAACGCTAACGCAAATTAACTTTTTGTCTGCTAGAGGGATAAAGAAGAGAATGAGAGGGGATAAACGAAGTGGGGGAGGGAACATCTGTGTCTTCGGATCCATTTGCATACAACTACATTAATATGCACGTGACGTACATACTTAGTAAAAAGAAATATAATAATAATAATACAATGGAGCTAATACTGTTTAAGTTATGTCCTATCAGATATCTACAGTGGGGAAAAATAAAATTTCGTTTTTAGAAATTAGCATAAAACAATTAAGAAGAATTAATAACTTTGTATTGCGTTGCAGTAAAGCTCATGGGCAGCACAAATTCCAGCGGTCTTGATTTGGGAATTGAAAAGCCATTTAAAAGCATCAATGTGATGATGAAAAAAAATTGCAGCCGAATGAATTCAGCTTATTTCCGAGAAGAATTTTGAGCAATAAAAGAGGGGGTGATGGAGGACGAAGGTCAGTGAAGATTTTGGTGAGTGGTTTGCAGCTGTTACAAGGTGGGGAGAAGAGAGGAGAGGGCTTCTTATTACTATGCCTTGATGACTTCTGTCCTGCTTATTTTGATGGGGGAGTGGGTGAGACACATATGTTGCCATACGAGGGGAGGGGTAAAATCACGTCTTTAACTGACGACGGGGCTCAATTCTATACACGAAAGGGGGGCAAAGGAGTCACCTACGCTGTACATTAACGCCAAAATCAATTTCGTATGTTAAAGACCATCAACCCTTTGAGTTCCCCTCGCAGCAAAAGATTTTCCACTGTATTAAAGGGGTTGGGGGTTGAGATTTGAGAGGAAAAATTTGCTAATAGAACAGAATTTCGTTTATAAGCCTGAGTCAGTGAGTCAGTCAGTCAGTCCGAACGGGACGTAATTTCAATTGCGATAAACTTGCCCGATATCTTTCCTTCCTTCCTCCCTCGATTCAATTATCCTCAATCTGAGTGTTTTGTTTGTCCTTGGTTGAAATAAATGTTTGGACGCCTAATGGAGTTAACCTTCGCAATGATAGATGATGATGGAGAAAAAGAAGACAGTTGAAAAGTTGGTTTCAAATTAATTGACTTGAGGCGAAAACATAAACGGGGTAAAGCATTCAAAGTGGAAAACGACACGAACGATACTAAACATGACAGCAAAAAAGTGACCGCATGCGCACCAGACGACACGTTGTCATTCGCTCAATCATCCATTCCTATCCATCCCTCCTCCGTCCGACCCCAATACCCTCCCTCTAACACAGTTCCATTAAGCGCTTTATTAATTAAAGAGCAAATAAGGGGCACAGGAAGGGGAGCAAACCGCGTTCAACGATGCACGCGCCGATAAATTTAATCAATTTCCGGCCGCGCGTGTACGTCTGTTGTCGCCGCCTTGCTCCCTACCCATCCCCTTACTCTTTACCACCACCCCTCGCACGTACATGCAGCCACGTTGGATGCACGTGGCGAGCGTCGAGGGGTGTGTGGTGTTCTTGAAGGAACCTGAGTGCACGCAGCTGGAGAGTTGACCACCCTCTTATAGTCGATATCGGATAAATTTGCAGGCAAGCAAACTCCCGTCACCGTGCACGCGTTTGGGGCCAACCGATACGAGTCTAAGGTTAAAAGTCAAGGGGAGGGTCAGGATTAAAGTGAGCAAACAGGAAAAGAGTGAGTGGCACGTGACTAAATGGGAGGAAAATTACATTTGGTTCCAGTCTTGACCTTGACTTTTTGTTTTTTTATCAAAATAAAATTTAGAATTTAAAAAAATCATTATATTTGATTGCGAATAACTTATACTTCTTGACGATGAGGCAAAGTGATGAGTGGGCTTCTTGGTATTTCATCGTTCTTAGGATGAGAAGCATTTAAGATGAAGCTATAAATGTTATAGAGGATGGATGAGAGTGCAAGTCACGAAGAATGGAAAAAAAAGAATAAAAATTGTTTCCTCCACTTAAGATTTTCCCCCTCCTTCACCTCAATATTGTACTGGAATTATTTATTACAATTGAATTAGACGAGGGTTTCAACGTTTCAACGTTTCAACACGCTCTTTCGTCTTAAGGACAACAAATTGATCACTGACCAATCATCCGTTTTGCTATGTATTAAAGTAGCTTCATCTTCAACAGTTATCTTTATACAGCCCCTAGAAATGGCCCCCAACACCGTCGTTTGGTAACTGCCAACAGCTCTCGACCTCGTTGTAACACGCAAGTCGTTTCCCTTGTAACTCTATTCAATGCCATTGGATGCAGCAGCTGGAGCGTTGTATCGAGGCTTGATTAGCCCAACAGATTAAAACACTACGGCCGAAGAGCATCAGCCACGACGCCAATGTTGCGCGTTTCTATTAAGCTGAAACGCTATTAATGAAATCCTATTGATTGAAAGGTTAATAGTCGAGTCACTGTTCGCCAAAAGGCTCAGTAGGGGGTTGGGTGCAGGGGAGGAACTAACATTTCACCATTAGCCTTTCTCCGAGCTGATCCAGCATTCGGGTTGCGCTTCGGAGGTCATACGTCAATTGTAATAATTTATTGCAATGCCTGTAGTCGTGCGGTGACTTGGTGCGGTCTGAAGTAAGGGTAGCAATGGGGGATAGTGTTAATTCGGATAATGATGCGTGCCGTGATGTAAACAAAAGGAAAAACAATGTGCAAGGAGAGGAATTAATGTGCATCGGAGGCTTTTGCTCGAAATCCTTGCATTTGTCTTTGCATATTTAATGATTTTGATGCTGCAGTAATCCGTCTTTGTGATTATTTCCGTTTAATTTTACATTTATTATTCCATTATATTCTTGTGGGGAGTATGGTAATTTTGGTCTGTAAACAAGGCAGTGCAGCAAAGCTTATGACAACAAACCGTTTCTTGAAAACAATTGTGCAAAGGGATAATTTTCTGGATTTATCTTGCAGAGTAGCAGATTTTGCAGTCATTGGTTTGTTGCAGGTACAAAATAAAGCTGAATAAGATTGGCAGTGCATTAGGATGAGCAATCAAAATGAAATGTAAAAGCCGGATGATTTGTTGACCTTTCCAATCTCCGGCCAACATTGAGGTCGAATGAAATAAGTGGGGGACTACTATGGGAACCAATTGCAAACTTGGTTAAAATGAATGTCACGCGTCCAGCCACGGGCGTCGATTTACGGATATATGTTATAATAAGAGCAATGGCCATCAGCTGCACGCTTCTCCCTTCTCCTTTCTCTTTTCAACCGCACGAGTCATATTTCAGAGCTGGAGCTGCATCTCTACCATTGAAATGGTTGCTGTTTACCGAAGCGAATAAAGATGCATCTCGCAGATATGCGGGACAAACGTGGCGTTTAATTCAACTAACATGATAGCTTTCCCCTTCTCTCTCTCTCTTAAGCAAACTCCGCTTTCGTGCCGGATCCAAAGCCGGCGAAAGGGAATAAAAAAGGAAAAAATACAAATGGCAATAAACGACAAGAGAATACTTGTATATATTGCTATGAATTTCATTTCCTAAGTACTCAAAGAATTAATGCCAGGGAAATAATGGTTGGAGCAGAAATGAAAGGAGAATAGGAAAATGAAGTGACGTATTGGCCCAAAGAAATAAAAAACAATTTTCGTTTGTTTACTTTACTTAGATTAAAATGTGTCATTAAATTTTATCTTATTATGTCGCACTCGGGAAGTGATGGCACAAGGATAAATGAGGATTTTTCTTTTTTTTAAAAGAAAAAGAAAAATATGAACGTGAGAAGTTTTTGTTTCTTGCATAAATTTCAATTACGGTTTTAAGAGTGTGGGGGACGGTATATGTTGCTCGAGGTTGCACGCGCTCCACTCTCACTGACGAATTGACTCATAAATCAATGCGTTAATTTGGCCATTCATATTCGTGCTTCTCTCACACAGTGGCATTCAGCACATCTTTAAATTATGACGACATAAATCTGCACAACAGTCGCCGTCTATGCTGTCATGGAGAGGGGAAATATTTTTCTCCAACAATCCAAACCGATTGAGAGCAGGGACGGAAAACGAGTCTTGTGGGTACAAAAAGGGGGCTTGTGATGGGAGAAAGGGGGTGAAAAAATGGGGAATATGATGTTCCGCAGGAAATTTGCACTACATAAAGGAAGTCAATCTCAGTAAGTAATTTTTATAAATTTCTTACAAGAGTGGTGCAGGCCATTTGACGTGTAATAAAATATAAGGAAAGCGTACAGCTTGTGCCAGAATGATGTAAAATTTTTAAATAGGAACATATATTCAGAAAAGACATATATTTTATTTTTATAAACGACCAAACAACATGTACTATAGACGTTTTCAAAATTGTGTTTATTCCACATGACGGCCGATGTATCCGAAATGAAGTTATTTAAAAGTATGAATTCGCTTTCTCTGTCTCTTTGCAAGGCCCTGGCATTGCGACCGGAGAAGTGAATCACTCAAATCCCCTGGCGCCAAGCGAGCGATGCATCTAAATGGTAATACTTCAGGATTATGATCGCAGCGGATGCTGGCTGCCATGGTAACTGTACATCATTGAAACAGATCGACCTCGAATGTTATTTTCTATTTTTTTACCCCTTGTTTTTCTTTATTTTTTTGTAGCTTTAAATACCAATTTATTTTCCACACAGGTTGTTTCTGTTAAAATTATTGCCCAAAAATCGGGGTAGAAAGAGGAAGGAAATGAAAAAGGAAAAAAAAAAATCATTACAAATATTACGTTTTGTTTCATTTTTTCTCAGAAATGACTGAAATGAAGTCAAAACCTCTCGGATGATTGCGTCCTTCCTGGATAATAAATCAACAGGAAAAATACCCTCAATGTTACATCAGGGGCCATAAAACGAAAACTAGAATTTGCATTTTCTTTTATGTTGGTCGATTGTGTTGTGGATTTAAAATTATTTTAAAAATTTGAATAGCAGATTGATTTTTATCAATTTTATTTCTCATTTAAATACTGTAACCAGTTTTTTTTCTTCTATCCTAATCAATCTAACCCTAATTTTATTATGATTGATTAGTCATAGTGGGGTACAAAATAGACTGTAAAGCCGCCACGCAAAATGTCAAAAGCATTTGTTATTGCATAATGAATGGTCATGACGCTATAGAAAATTTTATGCTGTCAAATCGTGTCTTTAGAAAATTCCCATTATGGCCAAAATGAAGTAAAATTGAATAAACATTAGAGATTTTACTATTCAAAATTCGTTTTGGGCTCAAGGACGAGTGATCAAGAATGGTCATCAAAGAAATTTATTTGGTGCCAGTGGGGAAAAATGTCTTGGAAGCCCTTTAGCGTCTGAAACTCAACTTAGGAAATGGGGGTAACAAATGTCAATGATGGGTTCATTCCTTTATCACCCTATAGAGTAAAAGAGGGAGAAAGACAGACTATTGGCAGTGAATGACCACCAGAGGGCTGTCTCTCTCCCCACACCCATCTGAAAGGAGCAGGTTCGCTAATGAGTGAAAGGGAGGTGTCCGGAAGCAAGTTGGGCAATCAGAGATCAGACGCGGGATCGCTTGTGGCCTAATTGTCTAATTAAAAAGGGCGCCTTTTCTCCCCATTTTGATCGAGCGGTCATTTTTCTCCGTTCGTGTGACACGGCGTTTCACAATGGCGCGTGCACAATACGTGTCGTCGCCGCCCCAATTAATGGACTTGCCATTGTTGGCTTGCGCGCGTGTCGCGACTTGAATTGCATCAGTACCTACTCTTTGATTAAGAGCACACGATGAGGTTTCGCGAATCGTGACACCAAACCCGCATCTAATATTTTATTGGTCGGAAAAAGGATCACTGTTTTCATCGTATGGTCAAGTGACACGTGACGCAAAAGCCGACTTGGGTCATTGAGTCTGAATCGCGTGAGTCAGCGCAACATTTGCAACATCAACACAAAGATGAATGCGTTATGCTACTTATTAATTTACCAATTACTCAGCTAGGAATGAATACGAACTTATGAAAACATGAGAGGGTTGTTGCAGTAAAGCTGAATCTATTTTTGTCAGGCGGAGCTTTTATCATGGTTGATAAAAGCGAAATGCAATTCACACCCTGGTCTAATCAGGTCACAGGGAACTGAATTGCTCCTTGGAGACTCATTCAAAGAGACTCATACAATGTGCAGAGATCGGACCTTGAGTGAACCTCAAAGGTCAATAAATTGTTTTTCAGTGAACATTTGCAATTTTTGAAAAGAAAAAAAATATTATTTATTGTGTAAAAGTGACATAAACGGGTTTTCAGCAGTTTTTTGATGACTTGAACTGGCATTTCGTGTTTCTTTTTTATTTTTTAAAAGCGGTTGCGGCAAAGAAGATCACTTTCACACACATTTTTCACCATTTACTTCTGCTCCATTACGCATTAAAGCGCCCACTATTAATCAACAATCCATTTCTACGCACATGATCATGCATAAAAGGCAAGACACTAAATAAGAGGAAATAGAGGGGGACCCGAGCCGAGGAAAGAAGAAGTCGGTTCAGCACTGGTGGTGTGTGCGCGCTCTTGCGGCTCCGTCACGGACAGTGCTCGCGTGTGGAACCTTTGATAGAAAAGCAAGCGTTCCCCTATTAGCTCTCTTTTCAACGTCCAGTCAATAATGAAGTCCTTCGATTTGGACCTGAACATAAGCTGGCGTTTGTGTTGGGTTTGTGTTCCGTGCTAGCGCGCGCGTAACCGAGCGAATGCCTCTTTTGTACACATCCGATACCAGGCGTCGCTGTTCAACTGAATCTAATGGTTGCTAGATTATCCTCCTAACTCTCTATTAGCGCTCTACTCCATACCGACCTGACAAAACAAGACGGTCGTCCCGGTCAACACTAAAGAAAAATGGACAATTGGGTAAACCAAGTTGAAGCTGTTTGTAGATTTAAAAAAAAATTTAAAAAAAATCGGTTAAAGCGAAAATTCAAAATATTCGAAATTGAAGAAGGTAAAATTTTGTTTGTGTTTATTTATTTATTTATTTAAATAACTATATTTTGTTTTAATTTGTTTTTGTTTTGGTTCTGTTGAGTACGTCTCATTTGAAACATGTTTATCCTAGCTTAGGTTTAGAATTCTCTCTTCATAATAACTTATAAGTAGCACTCGGGAGTCTTTTGTGTATGCTCTTAATTCAGGTGTCGAGTTTCCTCCCTTTTTCATCCTCCCCTCAAAGCTCGGTTGGTTGGTGATTGCCCTGCTCTCATAAATCGCGCGCTAACAAAAGCACAATAGTATTCCTTACCGCCACTAGAAGACGTAGATTCTTTCAGTGAGACCAACATAACATAAAAACGCAGATGGCAAATGACTAGAGACCTTCCTATAATTTAACTCTTTACTATTCACTCTTAAAACCTGGATTCAATTAGGCGTGAATTTTTTGTTTTGAAAAAAAAATTCATTTAATTCGATGTCATTTAGAAAAATTTACGATGACAGTTTAAATCTAAGTGGAAATGATCTATTAACAACATTCCCATTTAATTATAACATTTTTCTCCTTTTTTAAAAAAGTCCAATCATTTTTTCTTTCCCCCATGTATCTCGTACAAGGGTGAAAACGAGGGATGGATTGCGTAGAAACATAAAAAAATAATGAATGCTAGTGTGCAGTCGTCATTATGGTGCGTGTCAATTTGCTCGGCCGAAATTAAACGCGAGTGTCGGCACACGGGGTGCCCTCACAGGGTCGCAATTGCCATCGAGGTGGCGCCACCATCTCTCGTATGCACGACGCGTTCTTTCATTTGTGCACACAGTAGCAAACAGAACTGTTCACGGCGTCTTAATGAACCTTAACCTCGCCAATAACAATCAAAACGCCTCGTCTTTATACGTGGAACACAATCAAGGGACGCGCAGATCACAGCTGAGTATAGATGGGGAGGCGAACGATGATGACTTTAGGAACACATTAAATAAAAGTGATGACCGACATGCGATTGATCTTTATCACACATTTCGACCATTTTTCAACGTTTAAAATTTTTCTTAATCACTGCTGACAATCTTTTCACCAAACTCGATTTATAATATTTTTTAATAAAGAAAGAATATCCGAGTGTCTGTAGAATAGAATATTCGTGATTGCGATTAGATGCTATATTTATCTTTTTGCAAAAAAAAAGTGGTTGTTTTTTTATTTTTTACAAACATCCATGGCTAAGTCCGAGCGTTTATCGACCGTAACTTTGTCTCCGAGTTGCTGGTCTCGAGACAGTTGTCTGTCTAATCAATTGACAAACAAAACGGTTCTGAGTTTGTTATACGGAGGGCGCATTTCCGCGTTGGCCGCTCGCAATACGACAAAGATGAGTGGCTACTGAGAACGGTCAGTTGCTAGGTTACCGGCGGGTCATCCACGAGCAATTTGGCGCCAACTGCAGCGTGCGTTCTCATCCGAGCTTATCAGTGCACCATAAAATGCCGCGCGTGTGTCTCCGTCAAGGCAAAGCCAACCCTAGCTAGCGTTGGTTGATAAGATGCTCCATAGCTTGGAGGAAGCGAAATGACAACAGAATTTCATAGGATTTGAAGGGTCTCAGCTGCAACAAGACACTTCATTGCAACACAAAAGACGCAGCCACACGAAAAAAACAGACCCAATCCAATCTCCAAAGTATATTAGGACCATAGACGCAGATGCTACACCTGTCCAAAACAATTGCACCTTTGTAATACCACGTATACCAATATACCATCAATTCATGTGTCTTTATTGCGGCTGGAAAGAAATGTGGAAATAAAAAAAGAAAGATTTGTTTTTAGTGTATTTTATTGTGTGTATTTAATTTAAATGTATTAATTCAATGTGTGAATCATGTTGTCTAGATTATTCTTCATCAGGTGGTGTTAAGGATTGTTATTTATGCACCCATTTATTTGTGTCCATCAAGTGTAAGTTGGAGTTTGTTGATGTCTATTGTGCGCTTCATTTGTAATGCGAGAGCTTGCATAGATAAATGAGTGGGCTTTAGAGGAGGTAATAATTCGCTGTTACTGGCGCCCACTCTGTTACATTAATAAGCTGCTGGCGGAGTAGGTACACTCGTATAATCCGACTTGATCACCATTGTTGATGAATGCGCGCTGGCTTTGGGTTCCCTATAATCTAATTCAGTGATCCCAGTGGTTATATGGTTATCCAATCATTACGTAGCATTACGTAGCTATACGTAGATCTGTCTTAAATAAAATCGCAATACCTTTGACTTTTATTTACATTTATTTAATTAATTAATTTATTTATATATTTATTTATTTCTATTTAAAGAAATTCAATTATTTCAATCATTATGATTTGATTTGTAAGAAAGTCAATTAAATTGTGCTTACGTTGCTTTGAAAGCATCATCATTTTGGATTTGCGCGCGCACAGCGATTGCAGCGCCACAAATAGAGCGTTGCAGTGCCCTCTATTTTATTCCACGCATGGGTTCGCGAACTGTTGATAGTGTGCGCGCCAGTAGCACCGCGGCAAAAGCATCGGACTGGAGGCGGGGTTTGGTCGAGAGGATCCACCTCCGAATGAACCAATGAAAAGGCGCGCCACGCAACAGGTTGCGCCCTCTAGCCTATCAAAGAGCGATCAATCGAGCAGTCGACAAGTGACGAATGGGCGTCTCTCCGATTCATCACCGACTGCTCCCTACTCCCCATACCTAGCGTCTCTTTCCTTCACCCCTCCGTCCCCATTAGGGGGTTGGACTTGGGACACTTTAAACCTCTGCTGTTGCTAATAGCGTTTCAGTTTATTCACTGCATAGTGTAGACACGAAGCGCTGCTCAAAACTCATCCATCCAACCATCCAATGTGGGTGCCAGCAACACGCTAAGAGATCCTGGGGCGTGTACACGTGAATAACAGACAGGACTTGCTCTTCTTGGCACCAAACCCTCTTCTTCAAGCCGTGGCCGCGTGGCCCACCTCGTGGCCGATCGGCGGGCGCGTGCGCGGCGGGCTCGTCAGCACTATGCTAGAATTGAACCCGCCGGCGACCAGCGCGGCCAGCGCCAGTTCCATGCTCTCTATGCTCAATATGGACGCGGCATCGCGTCAATCAGCATTCGTGCTGAGTAACCCGCCGCTCGCTGCCCTGCACACCATGACCGAAATGAAGTCGGCAATGCTTCACTCGTATTCTGCAGCAGCAGCAGCTGCCGCGGCTAGTGGTGTACACACGCACGGACTTTCTAAAGGCCCCGCCGGACTGGCATCGTCCCCGCCCGGTACTACCGCTACAAACTCTGTTTCGGGTACCCCGCACGGAATCAACGACATTTTGTCCCGGCCCAGCGGGGCTTTGGGAGCTCTTCCGCGTTTCAACTTGAGCACAAGCATGTACTTCAGCCCGGCTGCTGCTGCCGTAGGATTCAAAAACCCAGGCTCGTTAGCCGAACTCACCACACGACCCCCTATTTACTGGCCCACGATGATGCAAAATCCAGCTGCGTGGAGGGATCGACTGTCTTGTAAGTCAAATCTCTTTTTATAATACGTTTTATAATATGTGTGTAGCTTGAGCGCTTGCAAATCTCAAATTGGCAGCAATCCAAAAGTTTGCAAATTTGCAAATTTTTAGCTGAAAAAAACTCTTTTAATTTCAATTTCAATGCATTACCGTTTTTCTTATTTTTCTTTCCAAGTTTTGTTTACTTTTGGATTCGAAAATGAGACAAATTTAATGTTTTAAAACGTCGAGTTTTGCCGTTTCTTTTTATTGGTGTAACTTTGATGTGTAATCATTATCTTATCATGTCCATAAACACATCACGCACTTATAAATGATTACTATATTAAATTTACAATTTGTTGATTATTTTCAATTTTGATACGCTCAATAAATACACGTATTATCATCATCGTTATTA
>JAQIXU010000767.1:0-25235 GCA_034701245.1 Strigamia transsilvanica | reverse complement strand
TAGCCATAATGGCACAAGGCCGTTATGGCGAAACGCCGTATAAAGAGCGGCCGTATATCGAGGGTTGAGTGTATTAGCGCCATGTCCACAGAGCCATTTAACACTACATTAATCCACTGCTGCCCTTCTTCCTTTCCCTGCCATCTATTGTCATATTGCAACCGATACAAAGCCATTTCCCTGCACTGTAAAATATGTGAGAGAGACTCTATCCTCTCTCTACACAATCGACAAGACCGGTTCGCCATGTTGTACCGTCTCTAGCCACCTTGTCAAATCATATTCTCGTCCATATACACTCAACCCTCGTTATACAGCCGTTCTTTATACGGCATTTTGCTATAACGGCCTTAAGAAAGTATGGCACTTTTTGAGTTAAGGTCCACAATGTTTCGTAGATACGGCCAAAAATCGGAAAATTCCATCGTTATACAGCATTTTGCTTTACAGCCAACTTTTCCGGAACCTATCTAGGCCGTAAAGCAAGGGTTAAGTGTACTTCGCTTTCGCTCTGAAACACTGTCAGTAAATAAATACTGCTCTCTATCGTAGACGGTCTTTCTATCCTTATAATTCTTCGCATAAGTTGACTTTGCTATTTGGGCCCACTGGAATTGGATACCCTGCTCCACCAGCGAACCCAAAATACACTCCTGTTTCCAATTTTGATTTATCAGTTGTCCATTCGCCGCTTCGTGTAGTAACAGGTCCAAATCAAGCCGCCAATTACTCTACTGCGATCCTCCTATCACCAGTGATCTCAAACATACTTTGGGCCAATGGGGGTCGCTCATTTCATTAATTGCTAAGCTATACTGAAAGACTCTCTTTACCGTATATACTCTACCGTCATGTGCTGCTATTTCCATTTTCCATAAGTAATCCAGGCAACAGCGTTGCACCTGCATCGCCATCTTCATAAACCTTCGGTGCAGGAGCGGTGCCACCTTCTCTTGCGCCCCCCTGCAAATTTCAAAAATGGCGCCCCAAATCACAAAAATTTCCCTGAAAAAGCGTTCCGCTGCCCTGAAAAAGCGCCCCTGACCTTCGGCGTCGCATACCCCAGATACATGGTAGCGCCGCCCCTTCTTTGGTGAACCAATTCTGCGGCCTCACGCGATTGTAACCCCCAGCTCTCTACTCCATAAAACAGTACCGATTGAATTAAACTTTCATAGAGCTTCAATTTATCAGCTAAGTTTCTCATCCCGGCTCTCTTCATAACACCCCATACTGTAGTAATTACACTGTGCTTTTGCCACCCTTTGCTCCACCTGCTCTCTCATAGTATTTTGTGAGGTAAATAGGAACCCCAGGTATTTATATTTGTTTACAATCGATAGTTCTTGGTTCTCATACACTTTTCCTTCCTACCCAGTCTTCTGGCAACAATCTCTGGCGCCAGGGATTATTGCCGGTAATTGTTATCTTCCGCCATCTATTGCAGATGTTTCAAACAAATCCTATGGTGTTTTTGCTCATATTTGAATTCCTGACGGTGGTATGGTTGATTCTTAGATCTTGCTTGTATCGGTAAATTCTCGTATAAAATACATCTTGCGCTTGAGTAATTGTTTTAATTTGGTCAGCCCTCATCATTGTCCCAACAATTACTTGTTGCGCGCGGTATATTACTACACCCATACCTCGCTTTACAGCCGGGATACGTTTCTGGAAAGTCGGCCGCAAAGCGAAATGCCGTATAACTAATCAGGGGCTGTTCCTCCTGATTCGTTAACGAATTTTCCGACTTTTTGGCCATAAATCGAAAATGTTAAGCCGTAAATCGAAATTTAGCCATAATGGCACAATGCCGTATAAAGAGCGGCCATAACGCGAGGTATGAGTGTACTGAGGATTATTTGGTTTAAAAAATGTTTAAACCAGCACTTTAATCCGGCTCTGAGGCTAGCCTACCAGTAGTTGGGATTATGTTGCTTACATATGTTTAGGGAATTGTGGAAGTGATCTAAGCAATTTGTTGTCTTTTGTTTGCGAGAAAAGCAAAAGGAAAATGCATGTGAGTAGAAGGTTGAGTCCTCAAGAAAGTTGTTCTCCAGATTGCAAAGGAGGGTTAGTTACCTGAAGTTTGTATTGGCTACAAGGGCTTATGCCTTTTGTCTGTGAATTGGGTGAATTTTGCTGAAAAACAAACAGAAAAATTTCCACATTGTGAAGAAAAGTAATGAATTCTGCTGTAGTGCTATCACAAGAAAAGGAAATCAATTGGGATCCGAAATTCGTCATGCAGGTGAAGAATAATGTGATTGGATAACTTGATCGAATCCGGTAGGTGTGTGGGATTGAATTTGAAAGCATTGAAATGGACCTAGCCAAAAAGGTTAAATTAAACATTTTTTTCTGGAATTCTCTATGGCTATCTACAACCTCTGGCTAAAAGTATTCGATCAGTCACGACATGCACTGATCAAAACTCAAAATGATTTTTTTTGGACTTAAAATGATAATTTATGCACAATAAATTTTATTCACTGAATAGACCAAGCCAAATGCTACAATTCAGTGGCATTTTGAAAAAAAACTTAACAAAATAAAAAAAAGTTACGAAAAAATCAAACTTCATCTATTGAAATATTAATTCACCTGATTGGAGTTTGTTGGCTTGTTCGTAAACAAGCTTAACCACAATCAGTCGCAGGCTCGTGCAAAACCTGAATTAATCAAGGGACTGTCTGGGGTAGAGCAATCTAATCACGAAATACTATGCAAGTGCAATACCATACTTGCAAATTATAAAAAATTTATTTTTTTAGGATTATTTGGCTGAATATTACGCTTAGTCTTGGTAAATATGAACTGGAATTCGAAAATTGTCTGCGCAGAATGAGATGCGCAGCTCGAATTTAGCCCCAATTTACCGGGCGGAGACTGTAGTGTTATTTGTCTTCCCTAGCTTAGTTACAGAGGTACCTATAATGTTAAAAAGAATTTTTTTGGTCTAGGTGCCTCCAGTCTTGCAATAACAAGGTATTTGAAAAAGAATTCTCTTATTTCAGCCTGGACCAGATAATGGCAGAATTATTTAACAAGCATCGAGTCCCTAATTGGAGGATTTGTGGTGCCTGTATGCAAACCCCATGCAACTGTAAATCCTTGTATAAGTTTATCTTCAATTTATCCAGTGACCCACATTCTTTTCTCAGTAATAGAGACTGCACAGTGCAGTCTCTGACATTGAGTGTGTGACGTAAATCCTCACAATGCAGTCTGCACTGTGATTTATGTCACATACTCAAATGTCAGTACTCCTGAAAAAAGGATCTAAGACACTTTTCATGTTTCTTTTTACCTTTGGTCACACTTGGAATAACAAGACTAAAACGAACTTGGTAGTGCGTGCCAAATGCATTCTATAGTGCCAAGGGTTTTCACGTAGTAGTGCAATCATAAAGTCATTTAAACTTATTTATATTTAACCTGTCTAAATGTTAAAATTTCTATTAAAATTCGACATTTAGACTGGTTTATGAATGCACCTAGTGTGTCTATGGCTGTAAATGTTTGAATAAATGTTGTGTTATCATTGAATACCGGATATTTACCGAAGGTTACTATCACCGAATACCGGATATTACCAAATAGTCGGTGCATTCATAAAGTAATTTAGACTAAACAGCATTCCAATATATTTTAATGGGTTTAAAAATGTATTAAGTTTCACAATGTACTTGAGAGTGCATTTTGTAATACATTCTTGCATGCAAATGATAATACATGTTGTATAATGTGTCATGAAATGCATTCAACAATATTATTATTTGTCAAATATGAATGTACATGTATTGTCAAGATACATTAATTAAAATGTCACCTTTATAAAGGAAAACAAAATAATCCAATAAGAAATAATAATTATAATAATAATAGCAACATAGAAAGAAACAATATAAGAAATGATTATTGCTTGTAAGAATGATTCGAACACCAGTTGCTCTTGACAACACGAAACGATTTAAAGGAGAAAGTAATAGATTGCTTCAAACAGTGGAATTTGCTAAAGTTAAAGTTAGATGGGTAAAACTGTAGTAGATTGTTGTAGTTGGTGGTTGATATCATTATTTTAAAGTAGTTTAGATTTTTGAAATAAAAATAGTATTCGTACATTTTGTGCAATTTTAAAAAAGAATCACAATCGAAGGTTATTTTAAAAAAAAAAAAAAAAGGGGTGGCATTTTGAAGACTTGCATCATACTGAGAAAATCTACCGGATGGCTCTGTAAATATCCGCCTGCTGATGGAAGGAAATACTCAAAAGAATGCGGCAACATTGATTCTGTGTGTCCAGAGTACAGTTTCAAGTGCTCATGTTTTGTGCTGTTATTTGGGATGAGAATATTGCGATTTTGGAATGGAGTCCAACAATTACAACGGAACTCGTTGCACCTCCAAAGGTAGTTTTTTTTTAAGTGAAGCTTTTATAGGCATGTACGTAGCCTATACTTAGCATATACGTACGTATACACAGCATAAAAATTGCATAGCATAAACAAATGGGAATATGACATGGGGAAAAAAACAAAATCTACTTTTCCTAGGGGCTAAAAAGTTTCACTTCTATCGCGCGAGTCTCACGCATATTTATTGAGATATGTGACATGATTGGCTTTACTGTGAGACTTTTGCAATATGGCGACGGTTGTAAATCTTGAGTTGGCTTTGCCACAGTGTTAACAATGAATGAATGGACGGTTTTATTTGCCCAGTCGATAAAAGCTCATCTTTAGTCGCACAAAAACACTTTTAGTACTTTTATTTCATAACGAATACTAATCCCATATAAACTTATTACTCTGTCAAAATTACTTATTAGATCAGAAATAGATATTACCGTAAATCTTCTCGTTGTGCGCGGGCTTCCATTAGGCTGCGGGGAAAATTAAAAAATTGTAATTTTTGCACGGGGTCTTTATTACAACGTTAAGCGTGATAATAGAGGCCTTAGAACTGTCAACCGGGCATGAAAGAATGCATTTTACCATTGTTTTAGCAGCTGAAGGTGATGGGACTAAATTGAAACTTTGGTAAAACAATATACAGGACCTACTTAAAGTAAAACCCTTCAATCCACTCCAGATGTTATAGTTAGTATGCTGTGAAATTGGCCTATCAGTTAATTTGCGGGTCTCCATTAGACCGCAGGCTTCTAATAAAGCGCCGAGTGGAGTTTATTTTGCCGATAAAGATTCTGCATTTATCAAATTCAGCAAATTTTCTCATCGTGCGCGGGTGCACAATGAGAGAATTTGCTGAATTTGATAAATGCAGAATTTCATATAAACATGATCGCTTTAGCGAATCTCGTTTTAGCGAATTTAGGTGCGGGTGGGTCGTTTTAGTGAATGCTCATCTTAGCGAATTTTTTTTCCTCATAACAACGTAACAGTTAACGTTGCTGCGACATGGCTGACTTATTTTTGACTGATATCTTTGTCTATTTTCTTATTTGAGGGATGTTTAGAAATCACCCCGGAGCGCAGCGGAGCATAGATAGAAAACATGTATTTTATTTGAATTTCATTTTTTTTTCAAGTTTTGCTAAAACGTCCTGATTCGCTAAAGTGTCCCGATTCGCTAAAGTGAATTTCGCTAAAGTGAACCGAGCCCAAACATAAAGCTGATATGAAAGAGGTACACGACATAAGCGCTTCAGTTTTATATACAAAAAAAAGAATTTTTTCTGTCCCTTTTTATATCTGAGCATCTCATGTCGTGTTAGCCTGAAGGGATTAGAATCAGAAGGAAAGTAGGCTTTACTGTTCTTCCTTTGACATTTATTCCTTGAGCAATGATCAATGATGTCAAAATGAAATTATTGGCCTTTAGATGCCAAAGCCCAATTTCGTTTACTTTGCCAACAGACTTTTAATACTAGAGAAATTCAATGGTATAACCTCGCCTACATTTTTTCGGTTGGAAAAAACGAAACGGCTTGGACTTCGAGGAGTCACTAGCCAGGAGTCGAATCCAGATCCCCCGCATACCGTTTGTTTTTTTCCAACCGCAAAAATGTAGGCGGGGTTACACCATTCAATTTCCCTAGTATTAAATAATGTTAACCGCATTGAAGAAGCTTAGTAATATGGGCATGCCACTATAGGCATGTGTTGAAACATTTTGATTATTAAATACTGTAGTTATCATGCTGTTATCTCTGTTTGCTAGCATAGCAGATGATTTAATGGGACGGGTAATGTCATCATCTGCTTCTGCTCCCATCAGAAAGCGGAAGTCAATCAGCATTGAGCAGACAATGGAATTGGTGAAATACTCGGAATTCTCATCCCTGTCAGGTTAAAGGTTCTTTTTCTGTGTCAAGAACAGCTGCTGCTCAGCTTTAACTAGGTTGTCTGTGGTTTTCCAAGTTCACAATGTAAATGCATGGCTGGCCACCAATTGCTGTTGTTGTCACACTGGGCTCTTCTTTCATGTCTCAACGCCTCGCATAACAACTAATCAATGGAGCACCTATGGCCATATGCAATGAGCTCTTTAAAGTTATTGGAATGAATAAATTTCGGAAAATTTAACATTTTTTTAGTAGCTGCAAATCTGTGAGCCATTTTGTGCAAATTTGAATTTTTTTCATGAGTTTTCACGGAGGTAAGCCCATTTATTTTGCTTAACTTTAAGCAAGGAGTTGGGTCACTTTGTCGCGTTTCGTCTGCTTTATATTACTGGATGTAATGAACAGAGGAAGGGGGTCTAGATGCAACTCACTTTGAAGTGATCACATACCTTTTTGATTGGTTACCAATGAATTTAGTCAGATATGAGATTGAGTAATATTAAGACGTCATAAAAGCGCGGCAATAACAGCGCGGTACAAAACAACGCCGTCAAACAGCGCGGCGCCAAAAAAAAAAAAAAACCATAATTTGCACCGTCAAAAAACCTCACCTAACCTCACCTAATCTAAACTAACCCCACCAAACCACCCTACCCAAAAAACAGAGCCGAAAAGTAAAAAACATTTTCTTTTGACGGCGCTCCGTTTTGATGCCGCGCTGTTTTTTCCGCGCTATTTTGACGCGCGCTCTTTTGACCGCGCTGTATTGACGTGATACCGTCTTTTATTATCATTATGCTTACAACTATAATAATCGACTTTCTTCTCTTCTTTGTTCGGTCCAAGACGGCGTCTTGAATATGCATGGTGATTTGCCTCGGTATGCGTGGTCAATGGCGTCGTCTTGCTGGTTGTTTGTCCCTTTATGTCCACTCGTTGGACGCGATTGCATGCTCTGGTTGGAGTCTTACTTCGATTGGCCTTCTCGTGTTGTCTAGGGGCTTTTATCGGCTCGGATACGCATTTGGTCAGGAGTCCCAACTTTGTGTATTTCTTGCCAATGGCGTTGGTTACGATAGTTTAGATTGTTTGGATTATGTTTCCGGTCGTTTTTGGCTCGTTGCACGATTGTACTACGTTACCGTAACGTAGTACAAACGTTTTATTTTCAGCGGTTATTCATAGGGGTTTTTTTTTTTTTGCGCGTTAGGTATAACGTGTGCATTTGATTCCGCGTTACTTCATTTTGCGGTAAGTTTATTTTACTAAACTTTTTTCCGAAAAAATATTTTTTTTTGCGGTTGATTTTTCTGCGGTAATTATGCATTCCCGTATTACAATGTATTGTGAAATGTACAGCCATTTTGCAGGAATGTATTTTTTAATACATTTTTGCCTGATATTGGTTTGCAAATGATAACACATTTACTTGTTAGTGAAATGCATTATGGCAACGGTTCTCAAACTTTTGGAGCTGCGGAACCCTCCAAAAGCATACGAATTTACACGGAGCCCAGTGGTTCCCTAATTATTGTGTGTTGCCAATCGACAATGGCTTGTATCGAAGTGTTATTTAATATTTTGAGTTAACCGTTAGAGATTTTTTTTTAGATCATTAATTAAATAAGTCTCTAAACTTTCAAAGCAGTAAATTATTATAATTTCATTTTTAGGGGATTTAAAACTATAATTTTTTTAAAAGTTATGCGGAGCCCTTTGAGGTAGCTCGCGGAATCGTAGGGCTCCGCGGAGCACACTTTGAGAATGGCTGGGTTAAGCAAATACTTAAAGTTTACTTAAATGAATAGAAATAAGCGAAATAAATTAAATCTGATGAGTGTTCAACCGAGCATGTGCAAATCGCATTATTGTTACTTCTGATAAGTTAAGAAAAGAAATGATACAACCTCTTGCTTACAGTTAAGCGTGATAGGTGGACTAACGTCACATCTTGAAGTGAAAACAAGGTATCAACTTAAAACATTTAAGCAGATTTATCTTAACCAATTTGAACGTACCGATTGTGTCCGCATTCTTGCCACATACCGTGGAGCGATTCGCATTCTTATATTTGGCTCCCATTTCCATTATGTTTTTGCATGTTTTCAGAAAATTGGTAACAAATCCTGCCAATAGGTGACAGCACAGTCGAAGCATTGTACTGGTAGTTTCATAGTAAAGTATGCAATCAAAAATGCAAAATTTTGACTTAAAATTTTTGGAAATGTTCAAAATTAAAATAATTTTACTTTTATTTTATTTTATTTATAAAAATAAGAAAGATGTCTGGTGGTAATGATCATGTTGGAGGCATTTAATTGCTTTGCTCTTCTTGTTCGGGCAAAATCATTAATCAAAGCAGCAGCAACAGCAGCGGCATCAGATGGAGAGAAAACTCGATCAAAACGCCATACCACGCAATCGCAATCGCAATTGCAAGAAACAACAGTTGCTTCTAATAACTGTGAGCGAAAATGGTGAGAAATTGGAAACGATGAGCAACGTTGGTTGCGGTAATGGCATGTCAGTTCTGGCGGGATTTTATCCGATAATTACCTGTTTTAATCCGTGTCATTTGCGCTGCAGGAGCTCGCCCGGTAACACGTGAAAAATGGTTGCATCTCGGTGGGAAATGTGGGCGTCCGACGATGAAGTAATCAGAAGGCTCCTTCAACTCGCTGTCATCTCCAATGTCCTTGCCCTTACTCGAAGATAGATGGCGCCAGTAACAGAGGCGAAACTCGATTCCACCCCTCCCTCCCTCGCCGCCCCCTCTCGCACTTGTACACACTCTTAACACTCATTCGAGATCCCAACTCATCAAGCTCGCTGGAAGGAAACCTGCATTTACTCCCCTCTAACTCACCTTTTCTTTTCTTTGGTTTTTTTTTTCTTTCTTTCTTCGTTTGAATAAAATTTAAAAGAAGTTGATGTACTATTAATCTAATCATTCATCATTCTGGTGTTGTGGAAAGCTTTTTCCATGATCATTTTATTGTGGCTTGAAAATTCAGGACGGGGTCGTAATTAAGTGACCTAAGAGATAATAAAATTTTAAAAAATTTTAAAATAATTTTTAAATATATGTTCTGGAAAATGCTGAGTTTCCATATGGTTCAAAAATAGATTTTACAATATATTTTTAGATTTGGTTAAATAATACATTCCAAAATATACCACTTTTCGCGAGATTGTATTATATTATTCGTGCATTAAACGACGCATTTCATAATATTGTGGAATGTATTTGATGATAGATTTTACGAAATGGATTATTATTTGCATGTAAAAATGGAGTACAAAATGTATTCTCAAGTACATTGTCAAACTTAATACAGTATAACAGAAGTTCCCAATGTTTTTAAGATGGTGTAGCTGTTGGTAGAGTACAATATGGTGATGTAGCAGTAGGTCAAACACCAAGAATCCAAAAAAAAAAAATAAAAATCGCCAAAAATCTAGTCAAAAATCACAAAATCACAAAATCCAACACCAAAAATCCATAAAAATTAAACGTTTTCCCTAAAAATATCAAAATTTCCACAAATAAAACCAAAATTCCATTCAAAAAATGAAAAATTTTTCCCGAATAATTAAAAACTTTAGTGAAATGTCAAAATTTTCTTGAAAAATCACAAAATCAAACGCCAAAAATGCAAAAAATAGTCAAAATCTTCTCAAAAAAAATCAAATTCTTTCACAAAATATCAAAAATCTCATCCAAAATCCACTTATCGCTTACTGGTACCGGTATGCGCACCACAGGTTGGGAACCCCTGCATTATAATGTATTGTAATATAATTGCAATATAGGTTACTTAGATAGACCTACTAAGATTCTTCAATGCAGGAACATTATTTTAATATTTAAAGAAAGCCCATGGTAGAACACCCGTCCGGCAAACGGGGGATCTGGGTTCGACTCCCGGCTCAAGACTCCCGAGCCATTTGGGTTTTTCCCAACCAGAAACTTAGAGGAGGATTCGCCCATGGATTTTCTTTAAATACTTTGATGGATGATGGATATATTTAATTAGAGGATTTTTGTTTCAGTTTGTTTGGTTATCATTAATAAGCTGAAGTAACATTGATGGTGTTGCGACGCCGTGATGATGATGTTAGTAGATAACATCACAATTATCTAGATAAAGTGGGGCACGTGCTTAGTCTGTATAAAACAATTGATTCAAGAGAAACAATTTGTTACATAGCCAGACTTGAAAATAGCCAACTGGAATAATGTTCCTGTTCGTGAAATTATGGAAAATAATTTTTTTCTTGTGATTTTGTAATTATCTAAAACCGAACATAAGGCCGTCCCGAAGTGGACACCAGGGCAGGAGGATGAAAACCGAGATATACGGTCGGCCTATACTTGGCCCAACTGGAATGACTCAACTCACTTTACCGTAATTTTACGGAGTATATCTACACAAGCGCAAGTAATTCGGTGGTGAACCGATTTTCTTAGGGACAAAAACTGATTATTTGTTAAATAATTTTATTTGTTAAATAACTTCGGCTTGTGTCGCAACATTGAGATTTCTGTGATGTTTCGGATCAGTTTTGGTTCGGTTTTAGCTTGAAAAGGTGTCGATATTTTGATACCAAATTCAAACACTAAATTCCATTTTTTTAGCAAACGAAACTCTAAATTGTTTATTGCATACAAGTGCCATGATCTGTAATTATTTCTAAAACTCATGTATTCGTTGCATCAAAAACTATAAAAAGAGAAACCACAGCTACTGCTTGCGCCCAGTATCTTGATGCCAAATTCAAACCGCCAAGCTTGTTGCACACAAAAGAAATAGTTTATTGTTGATTATTAGGCCTAATATTAGGCTTAAAAATGCGAAATAATGTAAATAAACGACAATATACCAGTAATTTATAACATGGTACTGAAAATGTTGTTTACTTTTATTTGTTTAGCATTATTTGGCCGAATATTAAGCTTAATCTTGCTAAATATGAACTGGAATTCGAAAATCGTCTGCGCAGAATGGGATGGGCAGTTCGAATTTAGCATCAAGAAACCAAGCGCGAACTGTAGAGTGATTTTTGGAGTGGTTTTTACAAGCAAATTAAAAATGGCTGCTACATACCTAGATCTGGGGTCGAATTTCCAATTGTTCTAATGATTGCAGGTGAAGCATCCACCGCCAAAAAGAGTAAAATTTGCCATAATTCGTTGATTGGGTGAAAACGAAGGAATTTTAGTTGTCTATTACAAACCAAACAAAGAGCCATCTCGTTAGGCAAGTTTTTATCACATTTCAGTTATCGTCATCCCAAAAATAGACCTCGAATACAACATTAAAAAAATTAGAAAAAACATAAGTAACTCAATGGCTTATAGTTGAATTATGATTGAGCTCGTTTTTCCCACTTCAAACATATTTACCTTTTTTTTGTGTATTCAGACAAGTTGTATGTCATGTTGGCGCAAAAAAATTTACCAAGGATGCAATTGACGAAGCTGTCAACACTGTTGACAGGGTTGTCGTGCGTTTCCTGTGAGACGACACCTCGTGGTTGACGAAGGAAGGGCGCGACTTTGGAATTGTCAAAGCTCAAGTTTCTCATCCGAGCAGACGTAGGTTACAAAGAGCTAGGGATGAGCGTGAGTGATGGAGGGTGACGAAGACAAAACCCTCTGTGGTGGCACATGCAGGGTTCTTGCAGCTACTGTGGGGGCGTTCGTTTACTTGACCGGGTCGGTTCAAGAGGTTGCAATGGCCTGGCTTGCTTGAGTTGTGTCAAATTGATTGAAAAGAAAAGTGATTGACGGCTGCAAACCTCAATTTAGCTTATTTTGATGAACGTGGCAGGGCGGTTGAAGGTATTTTTCGGGTGCCCGTTAAACACATTTCGCGTTTCGAGTGCAACGCGGGGGTGGGAAAAGAAAGGGAAAATGTCGGGCGTTGGGGGCAGATTGCCACCTGTTAAAGACACGAGAAGGATGAAGTTGTAGCGTATCCATCAATGCGCGCATTGTGCACGTGTCAGAAATGAGGCGCTCGCCCCAGGGTCGGATTGGTTTGCAAGGCGGGAATTTAATAAAGGCCTTTAATCAGGTCCTAATGGACGCGAGTTGACACAACGACTCTCGGCATGTCGGTGTCGCGAGGGAATTTTGGCTGTTGGGAAATGATCTCGGGAGACTGGACGTGGAGCAAAGTTTTCTTGGGGTGTTTTTATGACATAAAAGGTTTTTTGGGATTTTTTTTGTTTTGGTTTATTATTATTATTAATATTATTATTTTTGGAGGGTTTTTGGTTTTTTGTAAATGGTGGGGAAAAGTTTTTGGAATTAAATGTTAAATGGAGTCAAATTGGAGTTTTTTTTTGATGGTTTGGAGTTGGTTTTGGATCAAAAATTAAATAATGTGATCAGTTTTGTTTTAATTTGAATTTTTGTTTCTAACATTAAAAATTACAAGAATTCACAAAAAACCAAGAAAAACTACAAGAAATCACAAAAAAACAAGAAAAACCATAAGAAATCACAAAGAAACAAGAAAAACTCTAAGAAATCACCAAAAATAAATAAAACTACAAGAAATCACACAAAAAACTAAACAGTTACAAGAAATAAATTTTAAAACACCAAAAAGTTACAAGAAAAAATTTTAAAACACCAAAAAGTTACAAGAAATAAATTTTAAAACACCAAAAAGTTACAAGAACTATATTTTAAAAACACCAAAAGTTACAGCAAACCACAAAAAGAAACCAAGAAATCCGCAATAAATCCCAAAGAATTTTACAAGAGATCACAAAAAACCTCAAATGATTATAAAAGATGGCAAAAAAAAAACAAATTTGGGATTTGCAAAGTAAATTTTATTGCAAAATATGAATGTTGTTGTTTCACTGACCTTGCTTTCTCCAGCTGTAACTGCAGTGTATGTGTGCAAGTGTTCAAACTCGGGATTAAATAGCAGATGAAGTGCCAAGATAGACAAGAACTTTTACACCTGGGTTCGAATCATCGTCGCACATGCGAGTTTAATCTTATAGGGTGTTATGAAGGGGCAAAAAAATTGTACAAATATTTTTAAGAGCCGACGTGAGAAGAGACTCATTATCAAAGATGGCATCCTTTTTTTTTTTTTTTAATAAAAAAAAAATCTTTTGAAATGTGTTGAAAGAAAGCCGAATTATATTCATTTCATTTGATATTTTTTTTTAACTATTATTTTCTTCGGGATAAAAATCCTTTGACAATATGCTTCGTTAGTGTGCGGAAAGGAATGAAATGTTGTGCTAGGGATTACGAGAAGGATATCGGATGAAGGTTTATGGACAGAAGTGAAAGTCATGCTGTTTTGAGAGCCTAAGCAAAGCGCCGTTAACAAACCAGGTGTTGGAGATAAAAGTATACATATGTTGATGTGCTGGCAAGATTAGAATAATATAATACAAGGGGGATAGACGTTATCTCATTTTGTCAAGATACATTGGGTAAATGTAGTGGCATATTAGCACGAATCAGAATCTCTCCATTTACTATGTTTACTTGGCCACAGTTTTCCATATAAATGAAAATCCAAATTTTGCATTTCTGGAAAAATGCATGTGTTTACGCAGTTAGTTTTCAAAGAACCGTGACGTCAATTAAACTTGCGCATTAATCATCCACAATGCACCGCGCACAAATAACATTTATGTTGTGTGTCGCAACGATGAAACGATGTCATCTTTTCTAGAAAAGCAGTGGGTGGGGTGTTTATATTGCAGTTTGCAATGCGCAAAGCACCTAAAATGTACCTTTTACAAGTAGAATTTAGTTGTCTAGATAAGCAGATCTTTTGTGCAAAACTGGTATGTTTACATGATCAATTTTCCAGAAAGTAAAATTCGGAAAACGGTGACTATGGAAACGTACTATTCAGCGGTGTAGCAAGAAATCAATGGGCCCAATGCCAGCCTATGGGTCCCTCGCATTTTAGGGGCCCTATGACAACGGATCAAAATAATATTGAAATTGTTGATTGGTAAAATCAAAAACGTATTAGGAGATAATTTGCGAGGAGGGGCCCTGAGGGGCCACACGGTTTAATCTGCCACTGAGTGGTCCCATGTGCAAGTTGGGATAATTTTTATATTTCCAGGATCTTAGTCATTTTAAAATCTCGATGGTTTTAAAATCTCGGTTTTCCGAGACGTGAGCAGAAGGTTCCGAGACGAGATCTCGTACGAGATCGAGAAAAAAAAATGAGATTTTTGATTAAATGATTGATTGTGCAAGCGAAACATTTTTTTTGGATTTATTTTGGTAAATTTCAAAAAATTCGAGAAAATTCCAAAAAATTCAAGAAAACTATCTCGTAATGGAATCTCGTTTTGCCGAGACCGAGATTCCGAGACTCAAAAATAGACCGAGAAGTACGAGATCGAGGTCTGGAAGTATAGATAATTCTGCAATAACATTACAGTTATTCATTTTTTTATTCTCCATGGGCCCTCTAAGCTCTTGGGCCCGTGCCAACCGCACACGCTGCTGTGCATAAAAGCCGGACTTGTATAAAAAATAAAAAACAAAAATAATCACTCATTGAACTGGTTTCACGCGATAGCAAGAATAAAACATTAAGTGTTAATTGTACGTGCGACGCTTCCACTCCACTTTGTGCCTCTTATCAAACATTACGTGACCACGGGATGAGCCGTAAATGTGGCTCCAAAAAAATTCCATTCCGACAACCTAGAGATCCATTTTGCCCCTTTGATGCGGCCATTTTGTTGGAGTTTTAGGTTTCTCATATGCTGCGGGCATCTGACCATGACCGATTCGTACGTGACTGTGGGCTTTGAACTCGACTCTGTTGCCGCCGATGTGGAAACATGGCGCAGGTATTGCCCCAAGAGACCTGAACGTGCGTTTTCCTCTCGTTTTCCGTCTCGAATTTCGGTGGTATTTTCTTTTTCCAACGTAATTTCATTTGTCTCTCTCACTTTTATCCAAGTTTTTGGCTTGAACATGCGAGGAACGCTGCTGTGTTTTTTTTTTTAGGTGATATTGGATGAGGATTTTTTCATGTAAAATTTATTGCGTATCATCTGTTTGGTGGATTCATTTATCAACTGGAATGTTTGATCTCGCTGCAGTGTGTCATCAGCTCGGGCATCATTTATTCATAGAGTTAAAATTGGTATGAGGATTAAGGCGAAGCTGTTGGGGCCGTGTTGCAAATTATTTACAAGTTAGGGAAGGAATGGCCGCTTGCCGGTCTCTGCGGTGCTGGTTAATGTTGGGGAAATTTTAATGTTTGGGATGCGTGTGTGTGTGTGGGGCGGCCGTGAGGGTCTAGTAGTATTTTAGAAATTAAATAAAATTTTTGTTTTTGTTTTTGGTTTTATTATTTTGTAAATTTAAATAAAAGTTTTGTTTTTGTTTTTATTGTTTTGTTGTTATTGTTTTTGATTATTGAGGAATTAAATGGGAAAAGTTGAATATTGATGGGGGACAGAAGTTTGGGCTTATTTGAGAAAGTTTGGAATTTTTATGGTTTTGAGATAGAATTTTGGCATTTTTTTTTTAGGAATAAATGTTGTAAAATGTTGTAGGACTTGAATGTTTTGTAGAAAAATTGATTTTTCTGTGTTCATGATTGAATTTTTTGTTGAAACTTTGAATTTTTTATTCAAACTGTCAAGTTTTTGTACAAAATTGTAATTTTCTTGTTTGGAATTTTAATTTTTTGAATTATTTTGTTCAAATTTTTAAATTTTTGTGCTTGAAATTTGAATGTTTTGAATTATTTTGTACAAAAATCTAAATTTTTGCACATAATTTTATTTTTTGAATTATTTTGTACAAAATTCTAAATTTTTGCACATAATTGATTTTTTTTAAACAAAAATTGATTTTTGTATATCACACTTGAAATTTTTGTACGAAAATAAACTTTCCGCAAATTCCGAGTGGATTTAGGAGCCATGGGGCCCTGCGCGCAACAGTTTTTGTTATTCATACAATCATATTCGTCCGTTTATAATAGATGGATAGATAAGAATTATTGCAACTCGTAAACTGTATTAACGGTCCAAAAAATTAAAATCATCGTTTGTTTAATTTTTTTATTACTATAAATTTTGACTATCTGGGGCCCTAAATAACTCTTAGATTATACTTCACACGAAATTAGGAAAATAAACTTGAATTTTTTAATCCTATAAATAAATAAAAATCCCAATTTATATAAATAAATATTTAAAATTGAAAAAATAGAAATTTTTCAAATTTTTTAAATTAATGTTCATAGAAATATTTTTAAAAAATATATAAAAACCTAAAAAAAAAAACCAAAAAAAAAAAAAAACCAAAGAAATTATTTCAAGACAAATCCAAAATTTCAGTTGTCACAACACCTAACCCCCATTTTTTCCTACCTCTCACCTGCATCCAAGCGTGATGTGCGTGCACGAAGTGTGAGTCGCGTCAAGTTGAACCCTGTTCTCATCTCTCCCCTTCAACCTAGAAATCTGACTCGTATAAAGAAACAAGAAAATTGCGTGCACGTCTTCCTCCGCCATTTTGGATGAGTTTAAACACAACCAAACCGATGCCATTGCTCATGCGCACCCATCTTAAACCTCCGTACCAAACACCAATATTCTACACATTCGTGGCACCCTGCGTTTCTTCATTTTCCAACCCAATTAACCAACTCTAAAGACATCTGCCGCAACCACTTCCACCCGCAGATGCCAACACAACAAGCCGCGATCGGGGGTTGCTCAAGACAAACTCAATGACACACACGCATCAAGTAAATTATTTTTCCTCACATGCAAAATAGTAATTGATGAAAAATTCAAAGAGGATTTAAAATTTTAAACCCGATGGGAGGGTGCATGAAGAACATCTCCCTGCCCCCCCTTAATACATTATCACTATTTTGCTTTCTCTTTCTCCCCTCGACATTTTCCAATCAACGGATGATTCATTGATTTCTTCGAATTGAAACGCCAGGGAATCGTCCTCCTGCGCAAGAATGTGCTAATGGCGAGTCAAGAGGTCAGTGGGGAAGCGATGATTAATAGAAGAACGCTGGTTGGATGTATTTTAGGTGTTTGGGTGATCAAAACTCAGACTGTCCCAATAAAAATTTATAAAATAGGCACAAAAATTCGCTGATTTTACTTATTTTTAACCAAAATTCCGAAATTCAATCGTTTTGATGAATTTAAACATTTATTTCAACGTTTTCGATCAATTTGGGCAGTTATTTTAGTCATTTACATGTTGGAGTTTAGTCGTTTTGGCCAATTTCGGCTGGGGTTATGCTGAATTGATGCATATGTAGGGGTATTTTGTGTTGGGGATAAGGTGATGGAAGTGTGAAGAGTTGCAATTAAGTGGGACAGACTCGTGGGCGTCGAGGAACCGCTGCGAGGAGTCGGAACCTGTTGGGAGAATGTGTGTGTGAGAGAGAGAGGTTGCCATTGGACAATGGGACTGGCATCCTGTCAAAACTGCATGATATAATCATTGAGAGCGAAGGCTCGTACAATGCAATCGCCGTGACAGGGCGCTAGTGTGTCCCTTTCAATTAGGGGGGACAATACGCACAGACGCGTTGCCTCGGTCCTGCCACAATGGCCGCCAGGGTCTAATGAGAAGTGCGTGCGAGTGGGGGGTCGGTGCTCGTTAGGCGTCGAGGGGGCTTCCGAGTCGATCTCGTTTGTCTTGCGTTCTTCCTTAATTGAGACGCAGATTCCACCCCCACTTGCGCCTGTCATCGCCACTACGTAGCAAGTGTCGCATCGCCAGGTCATTAGTAATTTTTTTTTTTACATTTTTATGGAAAAAAAAATGGGGGGGCGGGTAGGGGGGCATTTTGTAGAGGATTTTTTTTGGTTTGTTGATTGGGGTGTATGGAAATTATGGAAATGTGATTTTTTTTTTGGAATGTTCGTGTGCGGGAGCTGCTGGGGAACATTCCTTTAGTGATGGAGAGACCTCCGGGTTGGTTTGTGGAGGGTCAAGCGGGTCGAGGATTCGAGAATGGTAAGCTAAAGTGAGGTGAGAAAAAGAACCCTGTTTACCGAGTGCTCGGTGACCGTTTGCGTTTCCCACCTCGCATGTGTACTGAGCAAATATTAGCCCGGGGTTGTTAGCGGGGGTGAAAACAAGCGTTCATGATGCGTTTTTCTTTGCTCCCATCATCGAGACTGATTTTTACAATGAGATTTAATAGTGGGCGTTAATTTTGATGCGTTTTTAGTCGATTTTGTGGGTATTTGAGGGTTTTTTTTTGGTGGAAATACGCCTAATTAGGGTGACCAGATGCTTTGTTCTTCTCGGGACGCAAAAATGTCTCGGTTTTTAAAAATCGATTAATTGTTCATAATGAGAGTAGTTTAATTGGTTTAATACGTGCTGAAATTATACACGTGTACAGTACAAACTTTTTCTGAAAAGTCAACGACTTCTTGATTATTAAGAACAAGATGGAGTTAAAATGCTCGCACCGAAGAGTACCGGTTCACACTTCAACCTAAATACGTTGGCAGTTCTGGTTCCAGCATTCGAAGGAAGTGCGAGGAGAGATTAATTCCGGTTCCGCCATTCGGTGCATTACGGCTAATTTTTTTTGCCAATTTTGTATCGCTAATGGGTGTCCCGATTTTTTATTTCCAAAATCTGGTCGTCTTGCGCCTAATTTACGTAAAAAAATTAAAGATTTAAAAAAAAAAAAAAAAAAAAGGTGAGGAATTTTGTTTACTAACATTTCTTTATTATTTATACGGATTGAGATTGATATCAGCTGTGCAAACAGTGTATTAAGTGGCGTGCAATTCAGTGGGTGGGCAATATTATTTTCTTAAGACTGTGACACGGCGGTTTTGGCTGTCGTTTTCACAAGGGATTACCCGCAACTATTGGCTGCTTTTTAGTTGACGTGACTATGTTTGTTCTGTCTCTCAGAAATGATGGCGTCAAACGCTCTCAACACTTCTGGGGATGGTTGATCCAGGTCAGAGATAAGATATTTTTTTCTTCTTGTTGTGTTTTTTCTTGCTTGTTGGATTGATAAACGAGCTCGGAACTCAACCTCTCGAACGTGTCATTTGCGGGAGAAGGAAAAAAATGAAATTGAATGCTGAAGAGAGAGTTGTTAATTTGTAAACATAATGGGTTGGACAGGGTATAATTTGGCGCGATTGTCGTGTTCTTGGAAAAGTCAGATCGTGATGGAGGTCAAGGGTTTTGACCAGAGACAAGGGAGAAATGGCGCCCTCTTGACTCGCGCACAAAACCCATTCTGGGGACTCGGTCGAGGATGGGGCGATTAACCCCTTGTCACAAGATGTTCACACAGAATTAGCCGGAAACGTTGTAGGTGAGGGTGAGATGAGTGGTAAGAACACAGGAAGTGGGGATTGCAATGAAAACAAGGTTTGAATTTATGTGTAGCAGTTTTGAGTGGCACTATATTTAATTTTATTTTGGGATAAGTTTGACTTGTTGTACGACAGTGGAAGGGTCATGAGGATGATGCTAATTTTCTATTGGATATTGATCAAGAAATTTATCTTGTTTGGACAGAAATGGTTTTTAAAATGTGGAAGTTGAGCGGTAGTGGAATTCTAAGTTTTTGGAATTAAATTCTTTATTTAATGCACGAAATTGAACAGTTTTACATATAAATGATGTATTAAAAAAATTTATTTACACTGAAAACATTCGAGTTAGCTAGCGATGAACCACCGAATTTTATTTTTGTTTACATGTTTTTATATATTTTTTGTAAATATCACGAATGAATCGAATTTTGCACCTTTATTTTACACATTTTTGTACATTTTTTGTAATAAATTGAATTTTACACCTTTTTCATGGAATTTTGAACATTTTTCGTGGAAATATCACCAATAAATTGGATTTTACACCTTTATCTTACACATTTTTATACATTTTTGGTAAATATCACCAATAAATCGAATTTTACACCTTTATTTTACACATTTTTATACATCTTTTGGAAATGTCACCAATAAATCGAATTTTAGACCTTTATTTTATGCAATTTTGAACATTATTTTGTGTAAATATCACCAATAAATCGAATTTTACACCTTTATTTAACCCTTAATTTTGTAACTATCACCAATAAATCGAATTTTACACCTTTATTTTACGCAATTTTAAACATTTTTTTGTGTATATATCACCAATATATCGAATTTTACACATTTTATAATTTTAAACACAACCAATAAACCCAACCTAACAAAATATATTTCATATAAAATATGAAATATGAAACTACACTAAACCCCAACATCAGTTTATTCAAAAAATAAAAAATCCATCGAGGGCGTGGGTCTGAAACAAGAGCCACGTAAAAACGGTGTTGTCGATACAAATCGGCAAAAATTTCCCACGAATGATGCTGTCAACTTTCTCCGCCTCTGATATCTTCATTTCATCTCATCTTGCACGAGCGGATGATGACGCAAGTGTTGGTAATTGCTCCTCTCTCTCTCTCAGACTTAGGACATTATTCGTCCCTGGTGAGCGCTAATTATCGCCAAACCCAGCGAAGCTTGTACTTGCAGCGAGTGCTTAATTACTAGCTCTGCCAGCACGGGTGGTGGGTGGGTGGCGAGACTTGGGGGTTGGCAATCTGCCGCGTGCAATTTGTCTGCATCTTCCTTATTCACGCCTTCGTGCACGCTTCACCGCAGCGCACTGGGGTTTGGCAGTGCAGCTGCTCGGACCGCCAATCAGAGGCGTCGGGGCGACGAGTTGCCCTGCACTGATTCGTTAGTTGGCGATGGGCACATTACGCAGGGATAAGCTGGCGTTTCTCGCTCTCACCCCCCCTCGCCCCCCCCTTCATCCTCGCCGCCCCTCATTCTCTACTCTTCACTCTCCTCTCTCCATCCCCCCATCAGAGCCTGTCTGAAGCCCATTAAACGGGCGGCTTTCAATCGGGCGACAATTCGATCGAGCAACCCTCCAATAGCGATGTTCGCATGCCCCTAAATTGAATTCTGCATCCCACTCGCCGGGGGATCTCGTTGAAATTTGCGGGCCTTCGCTCAATAAAGACGAGCTCGGGTCATAGGAAAGGGAGAAAGGGCTCAAATAGCGAGGAAAATGTGCACTGTTCGTTAATATCATGAGTGGGTGTTGGGGGTGCTGGCCGGTGGACAAATAAGTTGTTTTTTTTTTCTTTCTTTTTTCTTGTTGGTGCAAGTTGGTGTAGCAGATATTAAAAGTGGTTGCGATTCTTCGCGTGGAATTTAATGGAGAAGTCGCACTTGCGAAATGTGTTTTATATGTTTGTTTGTTTGTTTTTATTGTAATAGGTGCGTTCAAAGTGTGTTTTTGGTGTTTTTGGTGTTTTTTGGAAACGGAATGGACACCAAAAATTAGAAAAACAAAGACCACGACTGGAGGCCTCGGTAGCTTAATGATAAAGCGTTGAAAAACGTCGCACCAGACATATTGATGTGAGATTTCACTTCTCGGAGTCAGAGCTGTTACGTTATTTTCCAAGCAAAAAATTTAAGCGGGTGTTATTATACCATTGAATTTTCTCTAGTACGACTGGAGTGGTTTTCGAAGTGGTTTATGTCGGGTTTTGGTTTTTACAAGCAAATTCAAAATGGCTGCCACCAAAGTTATTAGATCGAGGTTTCAAACTTTCAAGTGTCATAATGCTTTCAGGCAAAGCATCCATCTTGAAAATAAGTGGTCCACAAACACAATTCGTTGGTTGAAGGAAAATAAAGGAAACGACATAAACAGAAACTTTGAATGCGTTTGATTTTATTTTTTTATGTCGTTAATTTTTTTGGGGCTTTTGGGTGCTCGGTTATTGTTATTTTTATTACTTTTATTCGCTTTTATTTTTATTTTATCATTGTCTAAATTCGTTGGAAATCCTCTTTCCATCGAGGTCTGAAAAGCGAGGGAGTTATGCGCGTTGGGATTCACCAAAAGGATTAAGGAATCGTTGGGACTTGGCGTTTTATGCACGCGTCTAGTGATGGTGATGTCGCTTCGGTCGCTCCTAATTTGCTTAGAGCGCCTCTCTGGGCCCAATTAGTGCTAATACGAGTGCGTAGAACAATTTTGGCTTCATCTATGGAATTATAATAGCAAATTCCCTCGCGACCCACCTGGCTTAAGCTGCAATATGATGAAAGGATGAAAAGCGAACATATTTTTTAAAATTTCATATACGGTATTATATACGTCCAATACCGGAATGGAATAACAATTTTTTTTTTATAAACAGGTGATATGTCGGTTCATTTTTTTTTTTAACATTGGATTGCTTCCTGTAATTTTATTACGTCTCTCGTCATCCGGTCGCCGGAGAATCGTTGCCTGATGCGGAAGTTGGACCAATCAGCGTGAAAGACAAGCCGAGGCAGGGTCAGACTGAGAAAGGAAATCTTGTCACGTGTTCTTCCTTTTTTTGGATGGCATTTTGTATCGATTTTTCCACCTATTTTTCTCTCGGGATGTGTCGACAATGAGAGATTGACTGAATACCGAGAACTTAAACTCAATGAACTTTCCTGGAGAGTAAATAAGGATTTCCATCCACCATCTGGGTTTCTAGACTTTGCTCTAAAGAGTTTTTTTGGCAGATACTTTTATCTAAGAAAAAATCCCAGATGAGTAAGATGGAAAGATGTTTACAATATGTTTGATTATGAATTGGATTTTAATTTAAAATTAAAAATACAGTTGGACTTCGCTAAGTTGAACTCAAAGGGACCTGAAAAAAATTCGACTTACGGAGTTTTCGAGTTAGGGAAAACAGCGTAATAGGCGCGGGTTTATCTAGGACATTATTTTCCGGCTTAATTATTATATAACCGTTTATTATATTTCGTTTTTGGGACAACTTGAGATCTGTGGGATGATTTTCTTGAGGACCCAGCCTTGCATTTGCACTAATAACTGGGAAACCCACAGAAAATCCAGTTGAGGTGGGTGGCAGATTTTCTTGCCATACAAACGGTATCTAAATCAGACAAGGATGGAAAAACAACTGGGATTCCCAGCCGGGCGGTCATCAATCCAAGTACTGACCAGGCCAATGCTACTTAACTTTTGTGTTTTAATGGGAACAGGTGATCAGCCGTTTTAAGACCTTTGTTGGTCTTACGGCACTTTTATTTCTAAAGGCCTCTGTTTATCTTATTTTGGACCTTTCATTTAGTTTTTACTGTATGCATTAATTTTTTCAAGTGAAATATACGCCCTAAAAGGTTCATAGGCCCTAGCCCTAGGCACTGTGCCTATTCAGCCTAATGGATAAAACGGCCCTACCTGCATCATGCGATTAATTGATTCTGAGGAATCAATCTGTGAAATTGTATAAAGGGATAATTCGCAGGGTTGGATCTAGGTTTTTCGGGGCCTAGGGCTTATTGAAGTCCAATGGGGCCCCATTTTTGTTTGATTAAGAATCTTAAAATTGGGGTTTAAAATTCATTTTTAATAACATCAAAATCAATTTTTGTGGGCCCTTGACACATGGAGGCCCGGGGCTTCAGCCCTATTAGTCCCTATGTAGATTCGCTTCTGGCAATTAGGAATGCATTCCAAAATGAATACACTCGACTCTCGCTTTACGGCCTAGATATGTTCTGGAAAAGTTGTCTGTAAAGCGAAAAGCCGTACAACGAATCAGGGGAACGTACACAGCGGATTTTGCCGACTTTTTGGCCACATGACGAACATTGTGGGCCGTAAATCGAAAAAGTGCCATACATCCCTAAGGCCGTTATAGCGAAATGCCGTATAAAGAGCAGCCGTATAGCAAGGGTTTGGTGTACTTACTATTAAAATTGACAAAGTAATAACACCAAAACGTGTTACCCATCCTTGTCTTTGCCAGAAAAGGTTACCTTACCACACCTACTTGGCTACCGCTATCTACGATATGGACATTTTTATAAAGGCTAGTTGGAGATTTGTTATATAGACTTTTTGCTTCTAAAAATCTGCATTGTACAACAAAAATTGTATGCACAGGAATTGTTTACTCCACTTTTCAGCAGAGCAGCAGTGAGAAAGTACCAGCAACAACCAACAAATCAAATAACTCCTTTTTCAATTTTTTTTTCTTCCTCCTTTTTATTTATATTTCTATTGGAGACTCAGTAACCCTCTTTCTTTCTTTTCCTCGTGTCCGCCCTCTAATGTTGAAAGCATGTAACTCACAGGGTGGTAATTTCACACAAGGTCTCGCGTGTTTTGACTTTTATGGGCGTCCCAAATATAGAAAGCGAATAGAAATAGTTTTCCGACGTGTTTATCCGTTTTCGACTCTTTCTCTCCCCCCAGCAACAATGGCGGCGGCACTCCCGTTGTACTGCAGGACCTCAATCTAATTTCAGTGCGAATTGAACGCGCGAGTCCATTGTCCAGCATCACCAGTTCTAGTCTTCATCCACCCCCGCACAATGCAACATTCGGACACTATAGCAGGCTGGTTGGATGCCCCTGCATCTTATCGACCGTTCCTCGTTTCCCCCATCGCTTTTCAACAGCAGTCTTGGAATGGAAGGGTGCTGAAATAGATGGCAACTTCTTTATGCTGCGTACAATCTAAAAGGGGAAAATGTGTGTGGGCGTTTATTTGACTGTTGAAGGATCGCGGCACAAACAAACAAATTTGAATGTAATTTTTGGAAATTGTATAGTGAGAAAAAAAAAGTTAATTTTTTTGATTATTTGGATCGAATTTTGGCGATTTTAACATTTTTGGAGGAAAAGAAAAATCGAAGCGAAAATGGCGATTGTGTAGTGTCCACTAGTTGTCCAGAAAATTTTGTATAGTGAGAAAAAGTTCATTTTTTTAATTATTTGGATCGAATTTTGGCGATTTTAACATTTTTGGAGGAAAAGAAAAATCGAAGCGAAAATGGCGATTGTGTA
>JAQIXU010000766.1:0-25260 GCA_034701245.1 Strigamia transsilvanica | reverse complement strand
GAGAGAAATTTGCCATGGCCACGCTCCCTTATCGGCATTCTTACCACCGACAATTCGGAATAAAAAGTCGTCTGATGTTTGGCCGTACTTAGTTGTCCCACATTCTGCAATCAAAACAATTGGAAGCCCGAATCGTCCATGCAAATCAATTTTCTAATTTATACCTTTCCCATCAGCACCAAGAGCAATAAAAGCCGTTAAGATGAGAGCCAAAAGCATTCTAATTGCAGGAGTTGAAAAGTGCAAAATCATCTGCATCATTTTGGGTTATATATACGAATGTTTCGTACCTTATCTCATGATTAATTAGTTCTGTGAGGTGAAAACAACCACCTGGTAAACGCCAAATACTTGCATTCCATTGTAGCTGAATTCTCCAGATTGAATGACAGACAATAAATCAAACACTCAAAGAACTGAAAGAAAAACTTGAATTCAGATAACGACTGGTATAAAATCTGCAAGTTAAATTGCACAATTTTATACAAAATTTGTAAAACATTTTTATCAATGTTCTAATTTCCGACTAGTAATTGTTGTGTCAGTCTAGGAATTGGCCCCGGAATTCTCATCCTTCAGTTGTGACACTATTGCCATTGATGAGGGTTTGTATCACTGCCTTCTGCAGACTTTGCTACACACTCAACCCTCATAATACGGCCGGGAAACGTTCCTGGAAAGTCGGCCGCAAAGCAAAATGCCGTATAACGAATAAGGGGCTGTTACCCCTGATTTGTTAGGGAATTTTCCGACTTTTTGGCCGTAATGCGAAACACTCGTTAAGCGAAACAGGGGCACTCCCCCTATTAGGGGAACTCCCCTAATAGGGAAATACAGTAGAGCCTCGCTTATCCGGCATAAACGGGCGGGCAGAACGACGGATAATCGAAAATGCTGGATAAGCGAGACTCTACTGTATTTCATATTTTAAATCCCTGAGATTCTAATACCAACCTAACCTAACCTAACCTAACCTAACCAATGTAGGTTAGGTTAGATTGACATTAGAATCGCGGGGCCGCTAAACTAGGAAATTACCAAATGTTGTATAATGATGCACAAGTGTGAGTGGAGAATGTTTTTACCCATCATTATGTCGATTCCCGTAGTTTTTTTTTTTTTTTTTTGCGGTGGGACGCCGGATAATACGGAGTGCCGGATAAGCGAGTCATTTTTTTACATTTTACATTGCTCGTTATGCGAATTACTTGTTATACAAGGTGCTCGTTATGCGAGGTTCCACTGTATACCGAAAATGTTAGGCCGCAAATCGAAATTTATCCATAATGGCACAAGGCTGTTATGGCGAAACGCCGTATAAAGAGCGACTGTATAACGAGGGTTGAGTGTAATTTTGTTTTAGTAACTTAGCACAGTATTTAGTTGTCACCCATTTTATTAAAAATGTGGGTTGTGACAAATTTAATAATGGTTCTCACAACAAAACCGTTCTTAGGGTGCATCACAAAGGAACGACATAAATGAATAGTGGATGGCTCTAAATTTAGTCTCCATGAAGCTCGTTTCTGTATGTGAGTCTTTTTAAAGAGTGTTTATAATATTGCTGGTTCAAATTCACACATTTTTTACTCAATTACAATAATCAACAGTAATTTTTTATGAATATAAATATAAATTGTATTTAATTGTCAGTATTAAGTAAATGTTGACTATCTTGTAGCTACTCCAAGACTTCATCACTTTTCAAGTTGACAAGTTGAGTTTAGTCACCCAGCATAATATCACCGTGTAAATGTAATTATGCAGAAGAGAAATTTAACCCACGGTAAATGTGACATATTATTATTGGTATTCCAGTATTTCAATTATGCATACAACAATTACATTGTTTTATAACGTCAATAAATTTTATTACAACTATTTAGTAGTTACAGAAGTTAATTGTTGGCAATTTTAGAGTTAATCCAAGACATGTATTTTTTGACACGCACGTAAACGCTTGGATACCCTTTCTGAGCACAATCAATGCTCCAAGACGTTACTCCAACCAAATGCCATTTGCCTAAAATCTTACATACAAACGGTCCACCCGAGTCTCCCTGCAATAAGCAAACTTTTAATTACCACAAGAACCAATTAGTCAACAACTTATATCTCTTTAACCTGGCACGTAGATTTGCCTCCCATATAATACCCAGCACAAATCATGTCATTTGTCACCTCAGTACCATAAGCATTGATGCAGCTTTGTTGCTGGATTATGGGTACAGCTACTTGTTGTAAAATGTCGGGTTGAATACCGCCTAAAAACAAGAAATTATTTTTAAAAAAAAAATTAAATAGCCTAAATGTCTTTATTACCGTCGCTTAAACGACCCCACCCACTGCTGATGCACAACTGGCCCTCCAAGTTGCCTAGATCAGCTGGTGGTAAACAAACAGCGTTGACATGGTCGTTGTCATTTAAGTTGATGGGCCGGGAGAGTTTAATCAACGCAATGTCATTGGGTAAAGCTTGTGAATCCCAACCTTCGTGCACCAGGATCATCGAAACATTGTGATCGACTTCAGTGTCGTCCACGAGCCGTATGTCATATTCGCCAACACGTACGATCCAGTTGGATACAGTTGTGTTGCTGGAGTACAGAGATTTGTGAAATGTGTTCATTAAATTACTTATTAATTAGTTGATTAAATTTGTAAATTACTCGTCAACACAGTGAGCAGCTGTTACTATCCAATTCTCATTAATTATCGATCCTCCGCACGCATGTCGATATCCGCCCGGAACATTTTTACGGAGAGAAATTTGCCATGGCCATGCTCCCTTATTGGCATTTTTACCACCGACAATTCGGAATAAAAAGTCATCCGACATTTGACCATACTTAGTTGTCCCACAGTCTACAATAATGAACACAATTAGAAACACGAATTGTTGTCGCAAATTGATTTTCTAATTTATACGTTTCCCTTCAGCACCAAGTGCAATAAAAGACGTTAAGATGAGAGCCAAAAGCATTCGAACTGCAGGAGCTGAATAGTGCAAAGCCATCTGCATCATTTTTGTCTATTTGTACGAATGTTTTGTACCTTATCTCATAATATATTCGTTATGTGAAATAAAAACAACCCCATGGGAAATGCCAAATGCTCGCATTCCATTGTAGCTGAATTCTCCAACTTGACTGATGGACAATAAACCAAAAATTCAAAGAACTAACAGAAAATCCTCAACTCAGATAAGGTATTCAAGTTTTATTTCGTGTTTTAATTAGTGGAACTTCAATATTATGTATATAACGGCTGGCATAAATTCACATAAATTCATTTGGACCCAACAACCATATACATTCAACAATTTTGTTATCGTGACTTAGTATTAAGTTGTCACCTATGTTAATAAAACTTTGATTGTTTTGTTTCTTTTGTGGTATTTTTCTGTTTAAATGTTTTTTCTAACTTTAGTTAAAATCAATTATTGCTAGTGAAGAATCATTTTTATGGAAAAAAGTATCTTGTTGGTTTTTTGCTCTTTTCTTTAAAACTTTTCCAAGAAGACAAGTTTAACCCAATTCAATTCAGATAAGTTAATCAAGTTTTATTTCGTAGTACAACTGTTCGTAAAATTGTTTTAATCTGTTGAACTTCAATATTATATAATGGCTGGCATAAATTCTGCAAGTTAATGGAAGAAAGTTTACAATTGTAAAGTCTGCAAATGCAAGTAGTCACCTCTTACCTCATATTCGTCAATTGAAGTTTTTCTAAGAAGCACTAAGCAGTCAGTTATATGGTCCAATAGTTCATCGTTCGTTTCGGTACTTATCGTGTTGTCGGATTGAATATCGTAGGCAAATTTTAAAAGATTTCTTAGAATTTCTTCCATGTGTGATGGTATCCTGGGCCAGGCCGTTCTAATTAATAATTTCAAAACTAACAACGTGTTTCTTTTAAGAGACACTTCACCGTAGTTTTCTAAATATGCAAAAATAATTCTCAGGAGAATCTGTAATTGAAAAGAAATCAGATTACTAGGTAAAATAAAATAATAAAATAATTTGACATTTTCACGCACTTTCATGTGTTTCAGAACATTTATCCCCATTTTGGCAATAAAGGGTTCAACATAACCGATATACGATTCTCGCAGGACCAGTTTTTGTTCAAATTCCATGTTTGTTAATAGATGGTTGAAAACTTTATCAAATTTGTCCCTCTAAAACAATTTTAAAAAATAACTAAAATTGCGGTGGAATTCTTAATAAAATTACTTACTTTTAGAATTAGGTCTGGTGGGTTTGGATTTTGATTAACAATAGTTAGAATTTTAAGCAAACAAGGATATAAAACGTTTATTAATTGCGCTTCATTCGTGTAAACTAGATGAAACAATGCATCGAAAACAACGTCTGCTCTGCCGTACATTCTCAGCTCAACTGGATTCTAAAAAAAATAAAAAATCAAGTTTACATTTAAAAAAATATTAAAAATACATATATTTACCACATTCTCAATTATATAATGAAGACATTCCACACCCATGACTTTATTTTCCAAGACGAAATCGTCGGCAAATAATAAAGATGGAGTCAATACCTCAGGTAAAACGCAGAGCAAGTTTGGATGCTAAAAATACAAAGTTGGAGCACTGACTTAATGACCTTTCAATTCGAATATTTATACCTTAATCGAATTTAAACACCATTTAAAGACAAATTTATTGGATGGATCGTTCTTCCAATTGTCTGATTTTAATTTCGGCATCATGTACGAAAAAAAATCCTTCGACAATCCTTCTTCAAACTTGCATCCTGGTCCACCCTCCATCATCTGTTTTAATGATGAACATTTACATGTGGATAGTATTTCATTTAAAAATTCTAAGAATTAAAAAACCATTAATGAAATATACGTCACTTGGTTTAATCACAAAAACAATTTACCACAATTTAAACGTATTATTTGCTTGTTAGTCCAAGGATGAGTTTGTGTGTGGCAACCACAAACATTTAATCCAAGCAACACAATGTTTTTAACTTGATGCAACGGTAATTTAATTTTATCATCGTTTAAAACCTGCTTATAGATTTGAATGACTTCCGGTAGAATGTATTCAGCTCGTTCCACGTAATTTGTATACAAATTTGGATTAGTTTCTGTAAATATAAATCAAATAAATAAAAACAAATAAAAATACATTGATTTATTAACGTACCAATGTCTTCAATCGAGTCATTTCGAGGAAGCAAAAGTAAATTCAAGTTAAATTGCACAATTTTATACAAAATTTGTAAAACATTTTCATCAATATTTTCATTTTCCACTAGTAATTGTTGTATCAGTCTACTTTCGTCCTGCAACAAGTTCTTAGCTGTCTGGGTAAGTTTTTTAAAAAAATGTATTAAAATATGAATAAAACATTTCATAATTAATCTTACAATTTCATCAATTTCAGATCCTTCATTTATACTGCAAAGCCTGGAATAGACTTGGAAAATATCGCTGATCGAATCAGTCATTATTTTCATTCAAGAAATACAAAAAAAAAAAATAAAGTGTATTTCGGTTAGGCAGCCATTGTCGGTTCGACCGGGCTCAGCGAGAAACGAATCTTAGAGCTAAAATATGACGACATATATATTACAATTCTTGATAGAAACACGAGATTCTATTCCGTCATTTTATTTTACCACTTCGCACGTGGGAATCAACAAACAAGCGGCGCTCAGCAATCCTCGTTGACTTCCATTGGTTGGCACGTTCTTTTTCTAATTTAGTAAATTTTTGATGTTATAATTATAAATTTTTACCGAAATCAAAAAAAAATTAATATTTATTTAGAATACGTGTATTGGAACATGAAATATATTTCATTGTTGTTGTCTCCTCTCCGTTCACCGATTTGTAACTGAATGGGATGTCCTTAACGAGGTGGAACCTACTCAGGTAAAAATGGAAATCAAATGCATTTATTTATAAATATAAAGCAGTTAGTTTATCAAATACAAGAATAGATGACTGGCTACGTTTTGAAAAAAACATTTATTTAATTTAACTACTTTGTTCCAGCGCTACCTGCCGCTATGGCTTGTGCGGCGGTGCTCTATATTGGACATCGGTCAAAGGTTTTTGGGGTGGATTTTGCGAATCGCAAAATTTATATTGTGGCACCAATAAATACGTTATAACACAAGTGCGACAATTAGAATGGAGATACGGTATAAAGGTATAAATACATTAAATGTGAATATAGCGAATAAAATGTTTGATTTGTAATTTTTCGTGTTGTAGATTCTCAGAGATGAAGAGCAAATTAAACGCGAATTACGATACAATGCCACTACTTTTTGGAATATCGGTAAAATTTCGAAAAGAAAAATAAAGAGTAAAAAAATATTAAACTTTAATTCTGAATTCCAGGTATCCAAAAAACGTTTTATTTTTTAAGTAATATGAGAATTATTCTGTCGGAGCAATACGATAATATTATGAGTGGAAAGTTTATGGGGAAAGAAGAAGACGATGAATTAGAACCAGCCGAATATGATGATGAAGAGGAAGAGGAGGAGGAAGAAGAGGTCGAAATAAAAAAAGAGGAAACTGCTGTAAAGGCTGTCAATGCCAAAAATGATAAGAATGGAGACGTAGGTACGAAAAAGGATAAAGTTGAGGCTACTGGAGCTGTGAAAAAGGTCGACGCTTCTGGCCCATCCGCGAATCCCGAACCTGTCTCTGATAAAAGTAAAATAAACGCAGCATTGCTGCAAGACCCCGAAACTGCCGAAAAGAAAAGATTACTTGAAGAAAAGATACGGGCCGATCCAACGGGTAAAAAAGACAAAATAGTTGAAAAAATTAAAAAGATTCATGGAATGTAGTATTTAATTTCTTGAGTTGTATTAGGAAAAAAAATAGCTTAACATTTAAGATATAAATTAATATTTGGATTGTTGATGTACATTAAAATTGTGAAGAAGAAAAAAACTGTTAAAATCAGAATAAAACTTATTTTTTGTTGACTAGAAATGAAAGTTTCGCCATTGATTTTAAACATTACAAATTGTGCCACTAGACGGCATGGTCAGTTGTGACGTAAAGCTAGATCGGCGTTGGCTCGAAGAATGATGAAGGCACTTTAAATGGACCTCATATATTCAGTGTCAAGAAAGTTTTCGCTGAAATCTCAGACGAATTCCGACTGGTGAGTATTGTTTAGAACGATTTGTCTGTACGATTTGTATTCAATTTGCTTTGCGTAGGATGCACGAAGGAAATGCGGTTTGTGTCATCTCAAGCCGCAATACCATTGCGTTTACAAGCCGGACAAAAGTTGACGATTCCGTCGGCAAATCGTGGCGATGTCATGTTTATGTTGCCGATTTAAATTTACCTTGGGATGTTTACAGGTGATATTAAGTTTAAAAAAATATATTTTTTAAATATTTTATTTATTTATTTATTTTTGAAGAGCTCTAAGTCATAATGAAGAGATAACTTGTTTGGAATGGGATACTTCCGGTAGCAGACTGTTAGTAGCGGATAAAATCGGCCAAATTCAAATATGGATGATGAAGGACTATTTGCTGAATGATTGGTTTTGTTTTTCTACGTCTCAATTTCCCGGTGAACATATTTTGTGTGCTGCGTGGTTTCACAACGGAAAAAAGGTTCGTAAAGGAATTGAAAAGATAAATAAATAAAATTCTTACTGTTTTTTTTATGGTCATAGATTGTTTTGAATAATGAGAAAAAGGACAGCCCTCATTACACGGATAAATTCCTCACTGTACGGTTTGGACCTTCTATTCGACACACTGGTGGCAGGCCGCGAGAAGGTTGCATCGCTATTGGTGCAACTGGAATGGTAAACGAAAAATTAAAAATTTATAGAATTTTAATTAATTAATTTTTAAAAAAAAATATTGTGTAGATATGTGTGGTATTACTATCGATGGACGGTACAACTTCAACTAGTTGCGACAGTTTGGGGTTACTAAGAACGAGGCTAAAAGTAGTTGATTTGTGTTACGGGAAAAATGGAGATTTCCTCATAGCTGCTAGTGATGGCAGCATGTGTTCGGCAGTTCACTGCTACAAAGTTACGTTAAAAATCCAACAAAATGATTCAAGGTCTGCTCAATCGGATGGCAAATCATTCCAAGATAAATGTGTTATAAGCAGCCAGTCGTTACCTGGGTTTTATCCAAGTTGTTTTAACACGAATGCGTCGGAACGATCTTGTAAATAAGCAATTTCGATAGATTTTTATTTTCAAAACTAATTTTTATTTTTATTTTTTAAAGCGGATAAAAAAATAACTCATTTAAGATTTGTCGTAAGAGAGGCGGCTGATGCCGTAGTTGTGTGTGCGTCGGGAAATGCAGGAAGTATAATCGAATTATGGGAACTACGAGAAAAACAAATCATTTTGAATAAAATGTTTTTAAACACAAGCACAGATAATAAATTAAAAACGGTGGTAAGTGCAATATTTATTATATTTTACCCTGCTATTTAATTGAAATTTTTTTTTTTATTAAATATAATTCTAGAGTTGGCAACATCACGCATCGCAACCATCTCCTACCCAAGTTGTCGCATTGACTACACCCAGAACATCTTTGTACGACAGCAATCCACCACCATCTTACATTTTAGCTGCTTACAGAGACAATTCGATCAAGTGTTTCTATCGAGAATCTCTTCAGTTTGTGTTCAGCATTACCATCAATCCAAGTTTACTGCACCGCGAAGAGGCGGGCGGAATAAAACATGTCAGAATCGGAACTACCATATCGGACATGCAACTAACGTGGACTGGGAGCACTTTGATAGCTCTTGACTCGCTAAGTCAAATTTATCTCTACAGATTATCACCCATAACAGACCCGGGTAAATTAGTAATAATGCGAAAAGTATATAAATTTAATTTGAATTTTATGTTTTGATCACAGGGGGCCCGGTGTCGGTGAGTTACGCCGTAGCTTTATTCGAATATTGCCTAATTACCGGCATCGATTGGTGGGATATTTTGCTTGGTTTACGAGCACGTATGTATATTTAATTTTAACTATGCAAAATCATGTAATTGAATTTTTGATATTTTTTTCTTCTTCTCAGAATTTATCGATCAAGTTTGTGAAAAATTGACAGACAGTTTCAATCGCCAGCTGCCGAGTCAACAACAATATTTATTTTTCCGATTCTTAACTCTGAAAATGTCTTTATATCGGTAAAAATATTTATTTGCACATAGAAATCGTAATTGCATCGATTTTAATCGTTTTTAATCGTTTCAGGTGTTTAAATAGCGGTCAAAACAAAGCGGGCGATTGCAGTGCACTTTTAATGTTAAACGCAGTTGCGACTGCCTTTAAAAGCATGTTGCGCCCAGCGGATTTATCGAGCCAAGACCGAGGGCCAGCTGAGAATCTAACTGTTATTATGTCCGGGAAACCAGTGGACAACATAACGGATGTGATGATTCATTTAGAAAACAAAGAATTCATCGTTGAATCAGCTACGTTACAGTCAATGCAGCAACTTATCCAATGGGTTGCAGACTTTACACTTTATTTGTTGGCTTCGTTGCCGCAACAGACTCACTCGTTAATTCACTTTCCAGGAGTAAAAAAAAATTCGATTTTTAAAATTAATGAATTTAGACTAATTTTATGTTTTTTTTTAAACCTAGTGTGGTCTCATTAACGATCTCAAAGCTTTGAATACATTAAGAGAATTGCTCGTCATTATAACAATGTGGGGATTCATCAAACAGAGTTGTTTGCCAACTTTCACTAAGACTTCGGATAGTTTGGACGTGTTGGCCTTGCTTTTCAGACTGCTATCGAAAGCTCTTCAATGTGGAGAACCGGACGACTCCTTATTGGGTATTTCGACAATCAAATTGTATGATTTTTTTAAGTCTTTATAAATGTTTTACATTTTTAGATGAATGCTGTTTATTACCGAGCCAAGTTCTCATTCCGGCCTTAACCTTAGGCGTGGAAGCGAAAGGTAAAATGAATTTTTATTTCTTTAAAGGGAATAATTACCAATAAATTTGTTGTTTTTTAGGTGTTACCAGCCCCGCCTTATTTCAGAATTCGCTTCCACTTCCCTTCGAGTATTGTAGCGAACCTCCGTTCATGAATTACAGATTAGAGAACAATGTAGTTGAAGGATCGATTACTACTAATCAGTTTTACGATAACGTAAGACACACATATTTAGGTTGTAAACCGTCTGCGTACAAGCAGTGTGCGAGGTAATTAATTGAGTATTTCTAATGTAATCAATTGTAACTTGAACGTTTTTGTTGTACATTTTAGGTGTTCGTGCGTTTCAATGCTGAAAAACATGCCTAAATCCACAGCAACTAAAGCGTGGGATCAAAGATGGGCACGAACATGTCCTTGCGGTGGTCATTGGAAATTGGCAATTGGATAATCGATTTTTTTTTTAACTTGAATTTGTGAATAGATAAAACCGTATGTTTTGTTACTATTTAAAAATCAACGTGGGATAATTATCGGGTGACTGATATCGGAAATTAAAAAGATTTTTAATCCGGAGCTTTTATTTTATTTTTTTTCAAAAAAACAATTTAAGGCATTTAAAGTTTCGTGAATTCATAAAATTTAAAATTAAACTCGATCACGAGAATATAAAAAAAACGGCCTCAACAGGACCAATTATGCAACGAAAGGAAAAAAATACTGATTTGCAACTTTAAAAAATAATACAATAAAGGGGGATCAAAAAAATATATTACAAAAATTCAACATTTGCTTATGGTATTTTACACAAGTCTTTGAAACCGGAATGTAAATTTGTTTAAAAGTAGTTATTTACAAAACTAATTCATTTCGGCCTTAATTCTGTACTTGTAGGCACTGGTGACAATTTGAAGATGAATTTAAGTCCGTTTGGATTGTTGATTGGATGACTTGATATTTCTCTCTAACCAAACTATTTGCTCTTTCAACGATCGCGTAATTATCAGCAGTATCATCTATAACATTTTTTAAAAAAAAACATCCAAGTTATTACATTATTTTCCGTCTAATTTCATTTTTGTGAATACCTAAAATCAAATGTGCTATTAGAACATGTTTTCCAACTGTCAGACTCCAGATGTGCAAACTCTTGACACTTTTCACGCCTTCAATACTTTCCAGATCATTCGTCACACTTGTATAATTAATCTCATTAGGAAAACCTACAATAAAATGGACTATTGAAAAAAATATACATTTTAGTTTACACACAATTTACCTTCCATGAGTACTCTAATAACAGCTTTCAAAATTCCTATTGTAGTAAGTAGAACCAAGGCAGAGAAGATAAAAGTACAAATCAAATCTGCTAGATGATATTCTGGCTATTAAAATAAAATAATAAAAAAGATTATTACACTCAGATTAAATTATTTAAATCTAATAATACTTTTCCCGTACTTTGAATTTAATAACAATAGCAGTAACTAAAACGCCAATGCTCTGTAACAAATCTCCAATTACATGAATAAAAGCAGCGCGGACGTTTATGTTGCTCTTATGCGAATGCGAAGAATGTGAGTGTGCCACGAGCGAACTTCCATGAGGACAATGGCAACAAGTGTGCAATACTGATCCCATACTAAATAAAATGATTTTTACGTTAAATGTGCACAAAAAAAATGCTAAACATTAGAAAACTTACATAACGTTAAATAATATTCCAATACCGGCTGTAATGATCATTATGTTTGCTTTAATTTCATTGCTTTGATTAATAACCCTATTTATTGCCATATAAATTAAAATCCCTGATAATATCCATATAAGAATCACACTAGTGAATGCCCCTAATATTTCTGCAAAAAAAAATAATAATAATAATAGTAAATACAAAAATACACATTTAAAAAATCATTAAATAACCTGCTCTATAATAACCAAATGGCATTTTCCTCGATGGCGGCTTTTTACCAATCCAAATAGCAAACAAACTAATGAGAAAACTCATTAAATCGCTTAACATATGAGCAGCATCAGCCATAATGGCAAGACTACCTGATAAATAACCACCTGAATAAATAAAAAAACAAAAAAAATCATTAAATGTTTACATTTTACTGACTTATTCGGCCACACAGCTGTTAGTAAAAATTACAACAACAAGTACGCAAACAATTCGACGTCAAATTACCGACTATTTCAGCGATCATAAATGCTAGACATAAAACAGTACTGATCGTAAGTTGATTTCTGGCTCTGTTATTTTCTTTGGCTGGTGTCGTTTGAACATGGCAGTGATCTTCGTCCAACGGCAACTGATTGAACGAATTTCCATCACACTGTTAACGAGAAATAAAATGTTACGATATTGAATACTTGTATTTGTATTCGTACCTGTAAAAGTGGAACGTCATTATCCGACTCGTACGTTGGGTACGCTTCGTACCACGCCGATTGATTATGTCTTTTAATACCATTAGATGTTGACTTCCAGGCAGCTGTTGTAGCATTATTTTGATTCGACGCATTCGATAAACTCTGACATGTCCTGTAAACTTGAACTTCTTCGATACCATTTCCTTCCGTAACTAATTCCAGCCTGGGTTGAGCCATATTAATCAGATCTTCATCAAAATCTTCCATACTTCCGCTGTCGTTTCGCTTCACGGGGTTAACACACTGGGAAACAGAGTCGTTCGAAGACAATTTTTCAAAGCTGCACGACTCCATTTTCATTCAGATACCAGACCAAACAAAATATTTGTTTCATTTCATATCATCGCCGATAGAGGGTGACGCACCAAATTGCTCACAAACACGTGCTAAATAAAACGATTACCAACCCTTTAAAATATATCATTAATCGTTATCATTTCATCTTTTATTCACTGATAATAAAAAAAAATATACAGTCAATGAAATCCCAACCTTACATTAATAAATCTGGTTTGAATTATTATTATTATGATGATTTAGTCATCCAAAATGGAAATAATCAACACCTTCCGTCAAGTTTAATGAGCGCAAGTTAGCCTCAAAGCTACCATTTGTTAGGTCAAGCTTAACACATATGATCAATGGTGTTGTGGCAGTTGTGTAATGAATAATTGGAACTATTGGTTTTGGTGTTTCTAACGACTCCTCAAATATGTATTTAGCCTTGAAAATTTTTTTCTCGTCAACATCGCAAAAAGCCCGAACTTTCTTCCTATTTTCCGGCGTCAGCGAGCGATAAAATCGTCTTCCTTGCTTCCCAGCGCTCCAAATCGTAAAACTAGCCCAGTATTTCAAAACACTCGTCTCAAGTTTCGTCAACCTTAACCTCCAAATTGATTCCTCCAAAACAGAAAAAGTTGTTGCACCAGAATGATATCGATAGACTAAAAGATCTTCATCGACTTTATGCAATCGACCCTGCTTATCTAGATGTTGATAAAAGAATATCAGATCCTCCGGCACGCCTTTTCCATCTTCATTGAACCCTCCAACGTTTCTATAGACGTCGCGATGGCAAAACCAAGTGGGCATCAATACGGTCGGTCCGTGCGAGGTGTATATTTGAGTGTAGAGTTCCGTGTCTTTAATATTATTCGCCCATCGCGTGTATCTTTCGGTGGATCCCTCGGGGTCCCTGCTAAACCTCGAACCAATTATTGCATTTCGATCATTTTGGCCAGCCACGAATTGTTTTTCCAGTCTATCGATTCGCATTACGTCGTCGGCGTCCAAAAAGCAAAGAAATTCGCCTTTACTTTGTTCGACGGCTCTATTCTTTGCATATCCGACGCCTTTCGCGTATTGGTGTTCGGAATTAGTTAAAATAACGTTTATGCCGATCGATTCCAATTTATTTTTCCAATTTTTCAATATGTACATCGAATTATCGGTCGACGCGTCGTTGAAAATCGATATTTCGAAGTTGCCCTCGAATTTTTGCTGGGAAACTGATGTCAGACACTCGTCTATCCATTTTCCGGCATTGTATACTGGCATGATGATTGATATATCCATTTCTGTGCAAAATTAGACGAGATATTGTATTGAGTAATTCAGTTATGTAATAGTAAACACGCTTTATGTTTACAATCCAAATACCTGAAAATGAACCATTCAGAATTCCAATGCAAATTGATGACCAGAAAACCTACTCCTTACGATCTAAAAATATAAATTTTAATAGAACGAATGACAGGTGATGCGAAACAAAGAAACACGCCTATTGCCAATTAAAATCGACTAATTTTACGCGGCAATAATTATTTTTTGGGTTAATTATACGCTGTAGTACAGCACGTGCGCGTCATGAGAATTTGGGTCATGTTTTAAAAGCAATGAAAAAGCAAAAATTGACTACATATAAGAACGTTTGTCGTTTATTGCTGACATCTAAAGCTCGACAGTGTTTTTCATCACTGGGGCCTAAAGTGCCGGTCACCGCGCCATTGTCATGACTACGCAGTAATTACGTCATCAACGCTCACATTTCCAAACCAGGCTTCAGCGAGAGACGAAAGCAAGGTAGAGGCGCCATCTTTACTTCTCTGAATCTGCACACGGCTCTAAAGTTGCTGTCGTATCGCGGGGATATTTAAAGTTCAAAATAGTGATAAACTGACATCAGGTGAGATTTAGATCTAATTTGGTGCCGATTGCAGGCACTTGGTTAGTTTTCATCTTGTATTTTTATGTTGAATGAGGTTGTTTTCAGCATATTGTTATGCCGGCCTTCGTTGCAACATGTACGGCTTAGAGTCTGCTATCGCGAAATTTGTGTTTCTTTAACGTCGAGAGCACGTTTAAGGAGTTTAAAAAATGTTTTAAAAAAAATTAGAAATCTAAGTTTATTGATCAAAACAAAAAAATTATAATTTGGAATGAAAATACCTTAATTTGTTAAAAAATACAAATCGGAAAAATACGAATGAAGGAATGAAAAAAAAATTGATATTTGTCACCTGAGTGAAAAAAGGTCGTACCATATTCGGTCAAAACCATGGCTAATTTAAAACCTCTTTTAGTCGTAATATGATTGACCAAAAATAGATGAAAAAGATAGAAGTCTATTTTTGGTTAAATGATATGTGGCAGTTTTATGTGAATTTTGTGATAAATTATAAAATTGTATCTGTTTTCACTTACATAATCCTCTTTTTTTTTGCTTCACAGATACGTAAGAAATGGTTACCACAGTTAAATCCGGAAGAAAAAGCAATTTTAAGCATTTTTTAGTGTTACTTATATTTATTAATTTATCGCCGGTGGCATGCCGAAATTTAACTCTGGATTTTTACGTGAAACAACTTTTCTTGAAATACGGAAATGATGAATTCATCACTGTGAAGAATTTTAGACATTTATTAAGTACTTTAGGTGTTGAACAAATTGATAAGACTGTGATAAATCAGAAGGATTTTGCAATTAATCAACAAATCGATGAAGCCCAGCTGCGAAGCAACCCGAGTTCCGATCACAATCACGATCATCACGATCTCCATGATCATCATGATCACGAAGTGAAGAAAAGTAAGAATATTTAAATTTTATATCAAAAATTTTATTAAATAAAAATAACTATTTTTCAGGTGAAAATAAACTAGAAAATGCCTTAGTATACGGGAATAACACTTTTGATAATTATACAACGAGGAAAGAAGTAAGAATATTTTAAATTTAAAAAGATAATTTTAAATTTAAAAAATAATTTATTTTCATTTTCTTTATTAGTGTTTGTCAACAAATGGAATTTTAAATGCATTTGGCATTAACGAGACAATCAACAAACAGCAATTCATTAATTTATGCCCGGCTGTAATTTACATGTTGGGAATGGCATCGTGTAATGAGAAAAAAGCCATGGAAGTGGCGCCCGTACCAGAAGTTACATCGAATATGGGTACAAAACATCTGCCAAAAAGTTTACCATTATAATTTATTAATTTGGTTCAACTGGCTTTCAGTGTGGTTATACGCAGCTGTATCTGTCCTCGTAATCAGTTTATCTGGTTTGGTCGTCGTGGCAATAATACCTGTCTTAAGAGGAGCATATTATCAATCATTACTTCAGTTTTTAGTGGCTCTCGCGGTGGGGTCGTTAATTGGTGATGCATTATTGCATCTTTTGCCTCATGTGAGTGTCTCTATTTCAGAAAATTTAAAATTATAATTTCGAATTGTTTTTTTCTTTGTGTAGGCAATGTCTGGACATGATCACCGAGAATGCGAAACCGAAGGCCACGGCCATCACACGCACGAACATGCAATATCTCACAATTCACATTGCGAAGAGGAAAATAAGCAACTCGATACGATGGTGTGGAAAGGATTGGTGGCCGTATTAGGCGTTTTTTTATTCTTTATGGCTGAGAGATTGCTTACTGTTTGCAGTACAAGACGAAAAAAGAAGTTTAATGTAATTTATTGAAAAATGTCGTTGTTCAAATCGGTCTAACTTGTTTCATTTCGTAGGCATTATCGACAAAGATTTTGGAGAACGGCAATCACGAGGCAAATAAAGAAGAAGAAAAATTATGTAAACAGAAATACAATAGTTATAGTTACTGTTACGGAGAAGTCACTGTAGATATGTTAAAGGGTAAATTTGTTTTTAAAATTTAATCAATTAATTGATTAATTATACATTTATTGCTTCAGGTTTGAATGACCCTGTTTACGACGAATCGGATCACCACAACTGTTTGGAGAAATCAAGTCAAACCGATGAAGCAAAAGATTCCTTCAAGCAGCCGCCGGAGGAAATGAAAACGCTTAACCCTTTGAGGCCTAAAATCGGAGACGGCGATCACTTTGACGACGGAGAAGTGACAACGGATTCGGGAGTAATCGTGGCCAAACACGAGCATCGTCGGCACGGCCACAGTCACACACACACGCATACCGTACCGACATCTGTCAGTTCCGTAGCGTGTATGGTGATAATGGGTGATGGATTACACAATTTTAGTGACGGTCTTGCAATAGGTAGTAAGAATTAATTGAAACTTAACAAACAATCGCTCTCACCACGTTTTTATCGTCGTTTTAACAGGAGCAGCGTTTGCAAATAGTATTACTGGTGGTGTGAGTACGGCGATCGCCGTTTTCTGTCATGAATTACCTCATGAATTAGGTTTGCAAGTTTATTTCGTTATTTTTGTTTTTATCTAATTTTGATTTTTGATTTTCCAGGTGATTTTGCAATTTTACTTAAATCTGGAATGACAGCGAAACAAGCACTCGCTTACAACGGGCTGTCGTCAGTATTATGTTTTCTGGGCATGGTGGTTGGAGTTGGCCTCGGGAACCTGGCTGCAATTTCTCCGTGGATATTTGCTGGTGCAGGAGGAATGTTTGTTTACATAGCTCTTGTCGATATGGTCCGTATTGGATGGAATTTTCTGCCGGAAACATGTTAATACAATTTTTTTTTTTTTTTTAGATCCCGGAATTAAATTCCACGACGAACAGCAACTACTTTCAACTTTTTCTGCAATTTTTTGGCATGTTCTTAGGCATAATTATCATGTTGCTAATCGCGTTACACGAACATGATTTACAAAAAATATTTCATTACAATTGAGATCGTTTGATTAAGGTCTTCCATCGTTCGTGAGTTTGCGGCATGCTTCCCTTTGAGTTGGAAATTGGTCGTTAGATACTACTAAGCGTGCTTCCTTAGAATTCTAAGGTAATGCTGGCTCGTTTCCTTAGCGTAGAACGAGCAAATCGACTAAAAGATGAGGCGAGTTGAACAGATTTAAGTTTTGGCCCTTGAAAGCGGCTGAGCTACAATAATTTCAGATAATTATTTTTTCAATATTTCACTTTCTCATGATTGCATCGCCATTAGTTCTGAAGTTGGTGATACTTAAACCTTGCATTAGATCGCTTTTTTGAAAATATATATTTTATTTTGAGGGTTATTTTTTTTTTAAGGGAAGTGTGCTGCAAACTTGACTCTTATTTATACATTACATTTTTAAAAAGATGATTTTTCTTTTATGCTTTGCATCATTAAACGAAAATCATTAACCGAGAAACTTAAGTTCCTGCATGATACTTAAATCTGTGATGAAAAATTATTACAAATGTCATGTGACAGATCATGCACTTAAATTTTGTTTTATATAAAAGAAAGAATTATCAGTGTAAGAGCAATAAAGAATTCATTTTTGTTTATGAAACAAATCTAAAAAAATACACAAAAGTTTGTTGAAAGTCTAAACTTCCTCCGTTAACACTTAACAACATTTATCACACACGACATTTTTCAGCTATCTTCGAAATTCCATTCGTCGAATAACGCCAACGTCTCAAATTTGTCAATTGAGTCACAACTGGAAGAACTCTCTGGAGAGAAAAAAAAAGACAAAAACCCAAACATGGACATTTTAAAATTTAAAATAAAGATAAAAACTTAAACTAAATTGGTTACAGAAATTAATCAAATAATCTACCTTTTTTTCCCCAAGCATTTTGGATTTCCCAGTTCTCAGGACAAAAAAGTCCCATACCACTGGGAAATCGGTACTCGCAGTACTAACATTTTGAAACCAAAAATTGACAATTTATATCAAAAGTCGACATTTTTAGATAAAAAAATGCATCTATCTAGACCAAATATCGACATTTTAGACCAACTTAACATTGGAATCAAGAAAATGTGGGTTAAAGCCAATTTTTTCTTTGAATTTCCCGGTATTCGGGACCACCAACATTTGGCCTGTCGGGAACAAAACCCTAATTTTGTGAAAATTAAAACAACTTTTTAAATTCAGCAAATTATTGATTAACTCTTGCAATTTTTGTGCCAACTACGTTTAATGTTATGAATAATCAAACTATTTAAACCATGAGCTAAAGCTTCAGAATCACTAATCGGCTTTACGGGCTGTAACAGGTCAGGCAAAGATGATGTAGCTTTTTTACATTGTTTAATGAAAGGGTGGTTCAATAGTTGAGATGCACTTGGCCTACAAAACAAAACCATTAAAACATACTAGATTAATCCAATATTGTATTTTACAGATTTACCTCAGCATTGGATCTCTACACAAGCACATCTCAACAAATTGATGGAAAGCTTCGCTGAATCTACGCTGATAAATCGAAGGAATCGAATCTTTCTTCATGTTGCTGCTTCCTGCCACGCTTTCACCAACACCTGAGTCACCTGAGAGTTCAATTCCTGTAAGTAAGTTATTCAATAGCAACAATTTTTCCAGTTCACATCCGAACTAACCCAATTGAGTTCTTCTATCGTCGAAAAGATCTTCTTGAACCGATTTGGCGTCGATTGGTCGAGGAACAACTCCCCGCACCTTTTCCAAAAGCATCTAAAAATTAATTCAAAGTTACTTTCCTTTATTTACTTATATTATCTCGTTTTTTTTTTTACTTGTGTTGGTGCCATATCAGCAAACGGTACCAACCCATTCGCCAATTCACAAGCTGTTATTCCGACACTGTAGATGTCCGACTTACTGTCATAGCCCATTAAATTCTATTTTTTTAAAACAAAAATTCGAAGTAATCGTGAATAACAAAATTTGCTTGAATTATCGCCTTTCTAACCTGTTCTAGGATCTCGGGGCTCAACCAGTTGAGGTTCTGCGTACTATCATCGGGGTAATTGTACACGGTTTTTTGCCAAATTCCATTCTGGACTAAATTGTAGGAATAGCGAAGTCCACTTAAATATACTTTCCCCACATTTGAAATTAATATATGACTCGCTTTTATACTCCTACGACAATATTCAGAAATTATAACATCGTTTAGACATGACCTTAATACTTTTACCTGTGAATAAAACCTCTTTGGTGAACATATTCGAGAGCCTTCAGAACATCTTTGAAAATGAAGGCAATCGCTAATTCGGGCAATCCTTCGACAAAGTGAGCGAGGATCAAGTCTTTCGCGGAACCTGAATAAATAATAAGAAAAGTGTGGCGCTAAATGGAAACGAAATAGGTAGAACTTAAGATTCAAATCTACCGTAAGACATTAAAGGCATAATTGCCCACACTTCGTTGTTCGTAACAAAACTACATAAATACGGCAATAAGTTTTCATGTTGCAACTGCTTTGTAACAAGTATTTCATGCTGAAATCAAATTTTAATAAACGTCATACGATAAAGTAAAATATCAATTATTTATATACTTGAATTTTAATGATATCTTGGTCCGTTCGTTCTAAATTTGTGCGTCTAATGGCCACTTTTTGAGTCGTCGGTAAATACTTTGCTAAAGAGATGGTTGCTGCATCACTATACCCATGTCCTGAAAAAATAATCAAATTTAAAAATAACAAAAAAACACAAAAAATCATAAATATATACCAATCACTGCAGTCAGTTCGTATTTGCTGGCATCAGCCTCATAATTAACCATCTCGTTTTCCCTCGGTAAACAGGGAGCCGGCTCTAAAAAATCATTCTGTTTTGTTTTCGATATTAATAACAAACAATTCTCCAGTTCGATTATGATTTCCATTTGTTTTTATACCTGTACCAATGGATGATAGGCGCTACTTTCAGGATCCAAAGGCAATTCTTCCGGTGAATCGTTTATTTCAGTTCGCGAGAAGGAGCAAGGGCAATCAGGCTACGGAAAACGAATAAACAATAAGTTTGTACCGCAATGACATTGGATGATGCCGCACACGAATAGCGAAAGCTGGCGGAAGGAATGCTAACACATACTTACCAGGAATGACATCGAACCCACAGCCAACATGAGATTAACATGCCACACTCTTGTTAGTAAGAAGAATTATTGCAGCTAAACGCACATTCAGCTTAGCGAAAGATAATTGTAATGTCCCTCTCTCTAATTATTAATAAAGACGGGAATCAAGTGTTTGAATTTATGTAAGAGAGGAATTTACGAAACAGAAACGAATGAAGTGACATTTAGCCTACTAAATACAAGGCATCCGCTATTATAAACAATTAGTTCTGGTGTTTGATCGTACCTAAAATGCCGTTTTCTTCAATCTGCAAAACAAGTTCAGAGTCAATAATATATTTTTTTAAAGATCGACAAAAATATGGCGAACGATTTTGTTTAGTGTATGGGGAGACGTAACAACATAATTACTTGAGATAATTAAGGGGCCCTTGGAAATAAATTCCTCAATTCCTGACTTCTAGATTGTATTGAACCTATTAAAACAATAAATATTCCTCACAGTTTTAACGATTTAATTTGACATCACCGAAAATCCGTCTTACGTCACGGAATACAGCCCCATCTGTCGATAAATTCAATTCAACCATTAATCATTGCAAAATTACATCAGATAGATTTAATTAATGATGATGCATTACATTTAAAAAATAAATAAATTTAAAAAAAAAACAATAAATGACATCGATATTGAGGGCAAAAATAATCGATTAGCAACTGCGGTATTTTTAAAACCTGACGCTGCAGCCATGTGAGTTTAATTGGTTTAGTTATCCCGGTTAAAGCTCGCATATATTATTTTGTATTATAGATAACATTCAATATATTCTTGCCTGAACCCCAGAGACCATGACGACGTCTGCATTTAACAGAATTATTGCGCAGCGGCACAAGCAGTGTCTATTGCGGTGTTTAATTGTACGGAACATTAGTTCTTTACCCACTAGCGCACCTGAATTGGATTTGGATTATTTTTGCGATCCAAACAATACAAATCAAATAAGAGACGATATTGCTCGTAGACCAAACACAAACCGTGGAAATATCGACAGAGTTGTTGAACTTAACCACTTGCTAAAATCACTTAGCAATCCAAATGATTGTCAGAAAACGAAAGAAAATTTAATCAAAGAAGTTATGAAACTCCCGAATAAAACATGCCCATCAGTGAGGAATTTGACGAAACCAAAAGTTATAGAGACAATCGGATGCAAGGAGAAATTAAATTGGGCAAAAACGTTGGAAGAAGCTCCCCAAAAAGTCGTTATACCGTCTTGTAGACGTTTATTGAGGACCGAAAGAATCGGAAACATAACTGGACCTCGGACTTACTATCTGACGGGAGCCTTAGCAAAATTGGAACAAGCTTTAGTCAACTTTAGTTTGAAGAAATTAATGGAAAAAGGATTCAGTTTGATCTCTGTACCAGATTTAATTCATCCATCGGTTGTCAATGCATGTGGAATGAACACGGAGGGCGAAAGAACACAGGTTTGAAGTTCTATTTTGATTTAAATTGTATTTTATTTTTTAATTATTTCGTTTTATTTTACAGGTTTATTTCCTAAACCCGGAAATTTGTTTATCAGGAACGGCTGAAATGGCCTTAGCTGCGTATTTTGCTAATCAAATCCAACTCGTAGATTCACTTCCTTTAAAAGTTGTTTCTGTCAGTCGTTGTTACCGTTCTGAGGTTACAAAAATGGCGAAGGAGCGAGGACTTTATCGGTTGGTATTATTTTAAAAAATTAGATAGATTGCAACGTTTTTACCTTTTTGCTTCATTAGAGTTCGTAATTTTACCAAAGTGGAAATGTTTGGTGTTACGGCGGATGAAACACACAAAGAAGGAGACGAATTACTGAACGATTTCGTGTCGATTCAAAAAGAATTATTTACCGAATTAGGGCTCCAATTTCAAGTTTTGGAGATGCCGCCTCAAGATTTGGGCGCTCCAACATATAAGAAAATCGACATAGAGTCATGGATGCCAGGACGGAAATTATTTGGCGAGATATCAAGTGCATCGAACTGCACCACGTATCAAAGCCGCAGATTTGCGATTAAATACAAAAACAGCAACAACGAATTGAAACACTGTCTAACGGTTAACGGCACGGCTTGCGCCGTTCCTAGGATGTTAATCGCACTGACTGAAACTCATCAAAAACCAGACGGTTCGGTCGCAATACCGACTGCTTTGATACCTTACATGGGCGGTTTGAAAGAAATCAAAGAAGAAAAATTACCAAAACTAAATTGGGTTAAAAATGAATAAATAAAAATTCTTTAATTCCGATATATTAATTCTAAAATGTACATTATATGCAAGCAATAATAATAAGCGTAAACAAAACACTGCTATATAAATCTTTGCATCATTAAATACTATAATACCTATATATAATATAATATACCGCAAATACTCTCATTGAGCACAGGATCCCGATTCAACGCGGGTCTAAATTGACCAAAACGATTGAATTCAATATCAAAATTGACCAAAACGACTAAAATGAATGTCTAAATTGGTCAAAAACACTAAAATAAATGTTTAAATTGACCAAACCAATTGATTTCAATATCTAAATTGCATGGGACATCTAGTTTCTGTCAACAGAACGTGGTGTTCTATCAGAGCATTTACGGTACTATAATAATCGAATACTTTTTAGGAATTTTGTTGTATAGATCGTCGACCACCCATCAAATGTTCGATTAGAAACCGGAAGCTTGCAGCGAGACAAACGATGCACGTGCAAGATACAATGTTCTGGCTCTTTTCAGGCGAAACTTGAAACAACCACAAAGCATATTTCATGAGGAAAAAACCTCCAGCACAAGTAACTGCGCACACGGATAAAAGAATGAGCAATAACGACAAGGTTGACATGCGGATGTGAAGGGTTGATACACCAAAGAGAGAGCCCAAACTCCATCCGAACATTCGCCAAGAGTTCGTCCGGTATTCACGTTGAGAAAACCAACGGAGATGGTATTTGGGTCTCCAAGGGAGAGGTAGATTTTGCGTTTCTAATCCACGTTCGATGGCCTTTCGCGATGAATGTTGGCATGAAAATTGAAGGAGAATTTGTTTCTGAAATTCTACAAAAGAAGGTATTATTTGAGCTCGGTTAGTTTTGCATATTTCGAGACTTAGGTCAAGTGAATTCAACCTGTGTGTGGAGTGCATTGAAGAATTATTTGCCTGCACATGGGGCACGGAGTTTTAGTTGGCTTTTTTTTACCGAGGCGACGTAAACAAGGGTCGCAGAACACGTGACTGCAAGGATGACATACTGTCGGGCAGTAATATATCTCCAGACATATGGGACACGTTAGATTATCACCTGCGTCAGATATCTGAAATTACCGAAACAAAAACTCAAGTGTATTGTTTGGTGCGATAACTAAGACAGTAAGCATTCTTGTTTCCAGAGGCAGCTTTTGGGTTAGGCCAGTAAGGCGATTGCTCAGGGCCTACGAATTTGCGGCCCCCAAAATTTCTGAAATCTGTAAATAATCTATGGAGACCCTTGTCAAAACTTTTCAAAATTTTGAGATATTTTTTACAAATTTCAACACAATTTTGAACAATTTTGATAAATTTTGAACAATTTTGACAAAATTTCAACAAATTTTGAACAATTTCAACAAATTTTGAACAATTTCAACAAATTTTGAACAATTTCTGAACAATTTCAACAAATTTTGAACAATTTCGACGAAATTTCAACAAATTTTGCCACAATTTTGATACATTTTGACAAATTCCGACAAATTTTGAAACATTTTGACAAATTTCGACAAATTTCTCCACATTTCTCCACAAATTTGACAAATTTCGACAAATTTCTCCACAAATTTGACAAATTTCGACGAATTTCTCCACAAATTTGACAAATTTCGACAAATTTCGACAAATTTCTCCACAAATTTCGACAAATTTCTCCACAAATTTCGACAAATTTCGACAAATTTCTCCACAAATTTGACAAATTTCGACAAATTTCTCCACAAATTTGACAAATTTCGACAAATTTCTCCACAAATTTGGCCAAAATTTCCTTGCCATGAGCCTCCGATCCTTTAAGGCCGCCTCTGCTTATTTCAACAATCAGTTAAATCTTTGACTCAAATTATTAAGATTGTGAGGGAAGGTTTTAGCTCACAATTTTGTACAAGTCACTGCGGCGCTGGGACAGCCGAGCTGCAGCTGGTTGAAGCCCGGCAGTCGATTTGACTGACAGGACAAGAAAAAAAAAACAATTGATAGTTTCTTTTTTTGTTTTTTTTTAAATAAATACATTTATTGAATCTGTAATTGTCACACCTGCAACTGTAGTTTGTCCATCAACAGATTCTAAAGCATCTTTCTTTAAGTTTGTGTTCAGCTGAGTAAGTGGTCTTGAAATAGACGATGTCGGGCTTAATTGGGAAACTTGCAATGGTCTTCTATCTGATTTATTTCTACAAATGATTGACGATTGATTTTCTAATTGAATTTCGCAGTCCACTCTTCCTTTGGTGATGTGCGCAGATGGCAGCATCAGATTGCAGCATTTACATTTTGCGCCGCTTGTAAAATCAAATGATCCCAAACGATT
>JAQIXU010000765.1:0-25262 GCA_034701245.1 Strigamia transsilvanica | reverse complement strand
AAAATGAACATTTTTTATACAAAAATAAACATTTATCAAGCCAAATTGAACAATTTTCATGCAAAAATGGACAGAAAAGGCTTTTTAAATGCGTAAATGAACAGAAAAACCTCGTTAAATGTATAAATGGATATTTTTCTTGAAAAAACAAACATTTTTCATGAAAAAACTAGAGCTAGTTTCATTTAATTTTTTTTCAGATTTTCTCATTTCTAATTTTTGTCATGTTTTTCCTCATTGTTTTAAAAATTAAAAACTGGTCACCCAGAGTTCGTTTCGTCCGATTCGCGAATTCGCGCTTCGGGCGAATCGCGTCGTTCGAATCGCGATGTCGTGCTTCGGCGTTTCGCGCGTAGGGAGGGGGCCCTGAAAACGAACGGTTTCATTGCTATAAAAATGAACAATTCTATAGTAAAGTTAATTGATGGCACTATGGCGCTCTTCCAAATACACTCCACCCTCGTTACACAGCCGCTCTTTATACGGCTTCTCGTCATAATGGCCTTGTGCCATTATGACTAAATTTTTATTTACGGCCTAATATTTTTTATATACGGCCAAAACTCGGGAAATTCCATAACGAATCGGGGGGAATTGCCACAGATTTGTTATACAGCATTTCGTTTTACAGCCAACTTTTCCGGAACCTATCTAGGCCGTAAAGCGAGAGTTGAGTGTAAAATACAATCCTTTTTTTGTTTTCCACCAAAGGCCTGTTGATCTCATGAACTTTATCAGTGGTGTGATTTTATTAAGACAACTAATGACCCTTTATAAACCTAATAAACATACCTGAATATTGAATATACTTTTTCTTCACATTTTTCAAAATTCTTATGTTAATCCTGTGACAGTTACAAGACCATAAAAGGTGACATTTGACACTAGATTGCGCTGCACCGCTGCAGAGCGCGGAATACAAGACAAGAAAAACAACACAAATTGTTGCTGAGTTAGGAATAAATAACTGTTTATTTATTATTTATGACATTTAGGATATATCGGACCAATAGGACTGATATTCCTTCTATAAATTACATATTGGCTGCAGAATTAGATATTCTGTGCCATATGGTAATAATTAGGCATTGGAGAAAGATAATCTTGGATATTCTGAACATATCAATTCAATAGGCGCGAATCAATTATAAAACCAAACCAATTATCAGAAACTTAATTAAATCTATGTAGCAGGTATGCTACATATCCGCAATTGCGGGGAGCGGGTACGGACAGGGCCGACGAGAGGGGGGGGTTGACGGGGTAAATACCCGGGGCCCCTGGGTTCTAGGGGCCCCGGAGAAAAAATTTTAGTTGTAAACGTTTTCATTTTTGTAAGAGAATTATTGATGAATACATTGTTCCAATAAAAATTAGGATATTTTTCGGTTTCCCGCTTCATTTGTAAATAGCCCAAAGTCCGAGGGGAAAATTTTTTTTTTCACGCTCTTGGCAGGGGCCCCCACAAGAAGTATATCCCCGGGCCCCAAAAGTCCTCTCGGCGGCCCTGGGTACGGATCCGGCTCAATGGCTGAATTGATCGTCGAACGGTAGTTGCCGCATAAGCGCACGCTACCGTCCTTCTTCCGTACCACCACCAACGGGGGTGGCCCACTCCGAAAACTTAAAAGGGATAAAAATCCCATCTGACACTAACCTGTCGATCTCCCTCTCCACAATTGCACGAAGAGGGACTGGAACGGGCCTCGCCCTAAAGAAACTAGGAACCACGTTTTCGCGCATCTTAAGTTCTACGACAGGGCCTTTGAATTTGCCCAAACTTACACTAAAAACCTCGTGAAACTCAGCTAACGCTTGTTCAATTAGCGCGGGGACCACTTGGTCACCCATTTGGTGAATGTCCACCACAGGCGGAACCTCAGGGGGAGATTCACCGAGAACTAGGCCCAATTTGACCATCAGGTCTCTGCCCAGTAAACTGGGCCCTTGCCCTTCCACAATTAGGAAAGAAGCATTAAATTTGGAGCCCTGATATTCAAATTGCACGTCGTACTCACCCAGGACCCGAATCGGCGTGCCCTGGTATCCTCTTAGAACTACAACCGACTGCTTAAGCTTTGGTAAACATCCCCCAACTTCACTAAAGCTAGAGAAAAAATCCCACGCTATAATCAACCTTTCTGTACCTGAGTCGATTTGAAACTTTATTACGACTGATTTGATTGTTTACATCTAATCAATTCTATCTAAGCTAAAATCCTGCTATCTGGGACGCAGCCCACAAGATTATGCACAAACTAGGTTCTAAAATTGGCAATCAAAATCATTGTACTCAGGGTTATTTTATTTGCTTGCGTTTCGACTCGAAAGTCCACAGATTCACTCAAAAGACCATATTTCACTTTTCACTTTCTTCTCGGTTCGATTCCACTCCTTTTTGAATAGTGCGCGTCGCATTCGAATGTGTGTCGGCAACCCAGTCGGTTGGCAGCGCAGCAAGGCAACGTCGTTTGCTATGTCTTGATCGGCGCACATCGGTTAACGCTTCAAAGTGGTGGTAACGGTTCAGCTTCAAGTCTCAGTAGAAAAACGGTAAATTCTTGTCATTCTTGACAAGAAAATGGGAGCCATGGTGGCCAATGTCCACCCATGCTCTCAGCAATCAAAAATGTGTTCTGGCTTCCAAAATGTCTTAACTGTGGCTAGAGAGTTTCTTAAGTCTTAAGTGTCAAAATTGTTCCAAAGCAACTGGTAACAAGCGACTGGAACCGACAAGGAACAATTGTGATTAGTGAAATTGGCCTTATTAAATTGTGAAAGTGAAGCGAAAGGTTGAAATGCAAGTTAGATTGAACCCGTGAGTAACTGAATTCATTTTGCCATATTAGTTAGAAACTTTTAATTGAAGAATAAATTATTTGAATCTCAGTTAATTCGTCTTAATCCATTCTCCAACCATCCAACCAGATGATAGGACTCTTATTACTGCTTCAATATATTTTAAAATGGCATTATGCTTGTCCTGAGTTCTAATCAAGCACTGGGGCCTTTGTATTCTAACTTTAGGTGAGGTTTTTTGGACAGTTCGCGCAAGGTTTGCTATACACCCCCACCCCTTGTTTTCAAATTCTAAACCATGATCCCTGCACGTCTTTGATCAGAGTACTTTAACCACTTGAAATGATAACTTCCGTTGGCCTCATTTCAACCCATTGCAACATTAAGCAGTCAACAGTTTGGCCGACAGTATCTTATTTTGAAAAAATAGTGTCAAATCAAACAGATAGAATTGTTCGATCGTGATAAGATTAGCCTGCTACTCGTGATTTATTGTTTGTTTGGTTTTATTCAGGCCATTTTCTAATGGCACTGACATCGCACGGAATTACCATACGTCTTTAAGTGATTACTTTCAGTCAAATTTATCGATACGACATCGTACGAAGGTACATCGTTTTAAATTATCTCTGTATCAGTTTACTTAATACAGTGGTGTGGTCGTCGATTTAGTTACTACTTCATAAAATGGCAAAACCTGCCCAGCAGCTTGACCATTTAAATTCTAAAGTCGGCAATTTGGAAAAAGAAGCAGAGGCGGAAGATTTGCAAATCCGTCCCGACTATCTGTGCGGTATCGGTGCGTGTCATCCGAAATGGATGCAAAAACTAGCTCACCGGAATGTTTACATGATCGCCTACTGCATTTTAAACATGTGTCAAGGAATGTTTTATACTTATATGATAAGCATTTTATCAACAGTTGAAAGAAGATTTGCAGTTCCGAGTAAAGTCACAGGTTAGAAAAAATATTAAATATAAACACAATTGCAGTTTGAATTGTGTGACGCTCCATGTCTCGACAGTTTTTGGAATTTGACACTTTAACGTGCAACGACATGATACCATACAATTGAAACGACGCAATAAATACTCAAATAATGTTTACATTATTTGTGTACAAAAAGTGTATTATAGGCCAGATTTTTATTGCTTTTTTCTATTGAATTAAAATGGTAATTGTAAGTACATTTCGTAACCATTGAAAAAACTCAACGCGCATTTATTTTGAATATCATATTCGCAACAAAATACTGTATAGAACAACAGATATCCTATGAGAACCATATCCTGGTAATTGCAATACAACCGGAGGCATTAATAACACTGAAATGCGGCCAATCAGAAACATTTTCCCATCAAAACCATGTCCCGGCATTGCGAGACAACCGGTTCCGGGGCCGGCTACAGGTCTACATGTATGAACACACTGTCGCACATTCTTTTGAATGCACAAAAACGAAAATCAATCTTTCTTCGTACGCGGAATGTGCCTTAATGCGCCCCAAAGATTTGGCGCATTAGGGCGCATCAAATCGCACAAATGTGGCCAAAAGAAATCGCTATGTAGTTTAAACGCATTTATTTCATATAAATGTCACCCACACCTGTATCGCAACATGAAAAATGGAAACAAAAACAATCATGGATTTTCTAACTTTAAAATATGGAATACTGCAGTGGCGTCGCTATAAGTCAATGGGTCCGTGTGCAAGTTGGGTAGTTATGGATTGATGGGCCCTATATTCAAGACGACACATTTTTTTCGTCCTTCATGGGCCACCCAGGGTTGTGGGCCCGTGTCAACCACACGCGTTGCACCCCCGATAGCTAAAATTCCTCTGAAGTGAAAAACTAATAAATTTTTTTTTCTAGGATTTATCATGACTGGAAATGAGTTCAGTTCCATAATCGCTGCTATTCCAGTAGCCTATTTTGGAAGTCAAGGTCACAAGCCGCGTTGGATCGCAATGGGCATGTTTGTATCTGCTTTTGCCACTTTCATAATTGCACTTCCTGAATTCGTCATTCCGGGAAACGAAGCTTTACTACAGGCATACACAAACTCAAGCAGCAAAGATGTATGCCAGCTTAAGGACCAAAACTTGACCTTGTGTGAACAAGAACGCGGCAGTAACAGTTTCTCGGCGATGGCTCTCATTTTTCTCGGGCTATTTGTCTATGGTTTGGGTGCATTACCTATGTACAGTTTGGGTTACACCTACATTGATGATAATGTGCCGAAGGCAACTTTGCCCGCGTATCTAGGTAAGTTATCCAATAACTTTCTAAATTTGTTTGAGATTTTCGTTTTGCACCAGAAATGTGAATGAAAAAAACCGCCTGTTAGGTCTAGTCGTTATGTAAGTGAAAGTCAATCGTCGTGCAAAAGTGACCAATTGCATCAACAACGATCACGTAGTAAAATCGTGTGCCGGAAGAGTCCAATGTCCATCATTTAACTGATACGATTTTCTTTAATAGCTGCAGCGAAGCCAAATCATTTATTTATAGGTATTCCATTTGGGAGTTTTCCCGTTCCATATAAATTTGTCGCGTCCCGATTCTTTTGTTTGATATGTAAGATGGAGTTCAGGGAGTTAAAGCAACTCCGTGTTAGAAGTAGTCGATTAAATCCGTGATTGAAATCACTTACCTTGTAACTAGGGGTTACCAGTCGGGATACAAAGTAAATATGTTTAGAATGACTTTTATTGGTTCTGTTAAGTACAATAAAAGATAGGTCTTCTTCTTGTGACTGTTGGGGGAACAAGATGGCGTCTTTGGATCACGCGTTAGTTCGCTTCCACTCGTATTCGTAATGGTGTCTTCTTGGCTCTTCTCATCCCATATGGTCCATTCGTTGGACACGATTGAATGCTCCTGGTGGAGACTGACTTCGACGGCCTTCATGTGTTGTCTAGGGGGTTTGAAGGACGATACGATCGTACAACTGGTCGGGAACCCCAACTTATCGCATGAGTCTTACGGGGGTTGCTGGCCGCGAGACTCCGGTTAGGGCTATTGGGCCAACTTCTAGACAAGATCGCTCTCGAGCTTGTCTGGGGATCGATATATCTACGATTCCTAAATTTACCAGTCAGGACTGGAAAAACGGTGCTTTTCGGAAGCCACACTGCCTTTGTATATGTCCTCAGTCAATTCCTTGTTCTGCGTGAAAGCTTTGACGTGCGTGAGGATCTCGTTGCAGGCAGTTTGTGTGATTGTGTTTGATTCGGTTAGTGGTTCTGTTCTGCCGGAAAGGCAGGAAAAACCCACCTTTATTCCCTTAGTCAGGTGATCGGTTTGGCCAATGAGGCGACAATCCGAGCAACAAACATCGCCTGAGAGCACGCACCTGTGCTCAGGGAGAGATAATTTAACTAGGGGACCCAAATGTTGGGCATTCCTAGCGTAACATGTAGCAACATGGAAAAGTCCCATTGGGGTCACCACAACTTATAAGCTAATAATCGATGAACAATTGAAAAGTTCAATATTTGCAATAACTTTAAGGAAATTAATGAAGCCACAATCAACAGTGTATTGTTTTCTTGTTAAAAATTGGCCCTAATCAATTGCTGAAATTTGCATTACATTTTTCTAGGTGTGTCAATGGGAATCCGAGTAATTGGACCAACAGTTGGCTACATGCTAGGTGGTATATTTCTAAAAATGTATCATGATCCAAAAAGTAAGTAAAAACACTAAAAGAACATACCTAATTAATAAGAATCTATTTGGACAGAAATCCCTGATTTTGGGCCAAAGGATCCTCGTTGGATCGGTGCTTGGTGGTTAGGCTTTTTTGTCATTGGTTGTTGTATCGTACTTTCATCATCATTCATGTTGCTTTTCCCAAAACAATTGCCAAAAGTAAACAAACCACCTCCTTCAAAAAATATAAACGATCCGAATAACGTAGAAGAAAAGAGAAAGAAATTCACAGAAGCTTTAAACTTGCCTTCAATTAAAGGTGTGCGAGAAATAGACCAAATAGAAATAACACGAGTCGCTACATTTTTATTCTTCTCATTTTTGTAGATTTTCCCAAAGCAATAAAGAGAGTTTTAAAAAATCCGATTTTAATTGCTCTCACCTTTGAAGCCGACTTATACTTATTGGGAATAGTTGGATTCGGAACTTTTATGCCGAAGTATTTAGAAGCACAGTTTGGGCAATCAGCATCAGCCGCCAGTATGATAACAGGTACGCACGTGACACATACTCAAACCAAATTAATTACTACCTCTAATACATGTTTTCAAACTTAGGCTCTACGAGTGTGGCGGTGATGATGATTGGATTAGTAAGCAGTGGCTTTATCGTAAAACATTTTAAACCGAGTCCTCGAATTTTAAGTGGATACTCAATATTCCTCGGAGTATTACATTTTATTACGCTCATCATCTGCATGAACATTGTTTGTGAAGAGGTCGTTACAGTTCAAGGAAATTTTACAGCTGATAATTTGTAATTACGTATTCTTTGAATTAACAACACTGCTAAACCATCAATTTTAGATTGCAGTTATCAACAAACTGCAATGCTGACTGTGTATGTACGACTGAAAAATTTACACCAGTTTGTGACCCAGCCCTGCAGCAAACATATTTTTCAGCTTGTTACGCAGGATGCTCATCGTACAATACCACCTCTAAGGTATCAAAAATTTGATTTTAGCTTTGATGAAATTACTTTCATCTCATTATTTAAAATTGTATCCCTTGTGTATGTGTGCTTCCAAGTCAATTGTCCTTCTCTAAGCACAACCAAACTTGAGTACTGGTATTTTGGCACTCTTTTATTGGCTAAAGTACGAATGTACTAAGAACTAAGTGATAAATATTTTTCTCACTTGGATTAAGCAGGATGTATCACAAATAATTTTGACCTCGGTTCAAACTTGCAGAGTTATTCAAATTGCAACTGCGTTGATTCGCCATTAACAGACGGAGTATTAGAACTTGGTAAATGTCCTACTCATTGCAATGCATTTATTTGGTATGTCATTATTATGACTGCAATGCGATTTCTTCTATCCACGGAAAGAGTCGGAGGCATGCTAATTTATTTTAGGTAAGGACGTGAGGCGCAAAGCCACGCACACGAGTCTGTCTGTACGCCACTCATTACTGAATAATATTTATTTTATTTTCAGGTGTATTGCTCCTGAGGATAAAAGCTTAGGATTAGGATGGTTGAATGCTGTTTTGTGTTTGTTTGGTAAGATTCTTTCGTTAAATTTACCTTAGTCAAAATTCAAAGTTGTAAACCACTAGAAAATTCACCTACCGCCTTACCGGTTGTTATGGTTTCTGTTTTTCCAGTTTTTTATTACCATAGAAATACTGAAAACAGCAAAGACAGAAACATAGAGTGCACTTTAAAGGAAATTTCTTAGAATTGATTTATGTTTATTTGATTTTAGTATAAGCTTAATTAATACATGCCTTACATTCGTATAGCTTTTTTGCCTTGCACTATTATTTATGGAGCAGTTGTGGATAGTACGTGTATTGTTTGGGAAGAAAGCTGTAATGAGCGAGGAAACTGTTGGGTGTACGACGTGGACAAATTAAGAAAATGGCTTCATGGATTAACAGCCGGTTTACTTATAACATCTCAGCTGTTTCAGGTGTGAAAAGAAAACAGACCACTGACTAATATTCCCGATATTATCTTGACTAATACTTGAATATTTGTTACAGTGTTACGTTTGGTACAAATGCAAGGATTTAAAGTTGTACGACGAAATTGAAGATAAGGATGAAACTGATAAGGACGTTTCAATTCCATTAAAAGAAAATTCCCATCAAGTTGAGAGTTGACAATGTAGCCAGATATCGTAAATTATTTTTGAAGCATTAAATAAAAAAATAAGTTCAAATTACGGTACTTCAAGCATTTGCAAATTACAGACCTAAATTTGTGTTGCATTCTGCATTTTAACTGTATGTGCTCGTTTCAACAAGTGTAAAACAAGACCAATTAGTTTTTACATGGGAAACAAGCAAATTGCTTGTTTTCAAATGTTTTACAATTTCGTCATCTTACTGTATAAGCTGGGCCACAACGAGGCACAACGTCAGAGCCGGATTAAAGAAGGGCACCACGCAGCTGCAGGGGCCCTTTAATTCCAGAAGAGCCATCGTAATTTTTTCGAAATTTTAAAAACTTCCACATGGCCCAGGAGGGCCCAAATGAGCTAGAAAATTGGAGAAAATTTTTTTTCCAAATTTTTGATAACCTGTCGCCCAGGAGAGCCATCGCAATTTATTTGAAATTTTGAAAATATCCACATGGCCAACCATCCAGGAAGTTCATTTTAGGCATTTTTTGTAAATTTGAACCCAAAAGAATGGCAGAAATGAGACCAAGACGTCATCAGAGAGCCGAAAAATTATGAAAAAGCACCACCCAAAACCTGCAGAACTGCAAACATGAGATGCAAAGTCGTTCTATCGTCTTGTGTGGTATGTGGGTGAGACAAGGACGATATTACAGTATGTGTTTTTAAATTAAATTCAAATTCTTTTATTCGATAATTAAAAAGATCAACTCAGCTAAGCTAAAACTCGCTTTTTGGATCGCAGTCCAGCGAATTCAGTTCACAATCTGATCAACTATATGGAAAAAAGAATCAATTTTACTCACAATTTCAATTACTTGCATTTCAACCTATTTGGTCCACTATTCACTTACTTGTATATATAAAAGGCCCATTCACTTCCACTCATGCTATTCCGTTGTTCCACTAGATTCTCGGCCGATTTTCCCATTTTGAATTGTGCGCGCATGTTGGGTCATCTGCTAGTCGAATCGGCTGTGCGGCTGCGCTCGCTCGTCTGCTGCGTTGATTAACCTTGGAAGCGGCATCTGATATGGGCTCTAGCGTCGATCTATCGGTGTTTGTAGACGGCTGGCATCATGGCGTAAGGTTGTGGCCGCATGGTCACTTTGAATGTCCAAAGTATGGCCACGACTGGCTCCAACATCTTAACAGTGTGTGCTGGTCTCTCTCTTCCTCTTTGTGTGTTTGTGTGTCTGAAGGGTTAGGTTGTGGATTGTGGGTCACATGTTCGCAGTCCCAGAGGACACCTCTAAATTAGCAAAGGGGTCCTTTGCCACTCCCCACTCCCCATGGTGACCAATGTCCTTTAAATGCTTTATGCGCCATCTGGCGACTGGTGGTTGAAACTGGCGTTAATAGTTTCTGAGGGTTTTTGTGGGTGGGCTTTACTGTTCTGCCTCACTATGCTACACATGTTATTGTTCAGCTTTTGGTCACATTTCAGTCAAGTTTCGGCACTTTGATAACATTTCGGCCACGTTTTTGGCATTTCTTTAAGTTCCTAAAACACACTGCATGAAAAATAATGCACGATGCAATAGGACACAACCACGATATTTGTGGTTGTGACCTATCCTAATAGATGTTGTTGAGACCCCAGGGAGACTATCCCTTGTGGCCACATACCAGTGTTGCAACTCGTTCACAAAATTGTGAACTAGTTCATAGTTCTAGTTCACAGTCATGTGAACGCGTTCACAATCGCGTTCAGTTCAATTTTTTCCAAGGTGAACTAAGTTCAAGTTCATGAACTTGAACTCAAAGTTCACAGTTCATTTATAAAAAAAATATTTTGTTTTAATACTTTTTATTTGCAAACCAGATGGCAAAAAGAAGATTGACATTGGAAACAATACAAAAAATCATTAAATATTCAAATTAATCATTTTATTTTATCCTGTTTCATTCTATTTTCATCTTGTTTTATTCTATTCTTATAATAAATTTTATTAAACTCTAGAGAACAAGGCTTTCAAAATATGATGAAACTTCTTCACACTAGTGGTTAATTCCTGTCCGCAAATGTGTTTTTGTGGCATTGACTTCACTGCAATCCACTCGTAAAATCGCCGCAAAAATCGTCTGGTTGCTGAATTTCCACGTGGTTTCTAGCTAGAAAATTGTTCAATCAAGTAGAATAATTCGAAATCTTACCTGAATGGGTCTCAAATAACTTTTATGTACTTTTGAACACACTTGACGACCGCACAATTGGGTTGCAAAATTTGAACATTTTTAACCAAAATATGGCCATTAATTTGTTTAACACAAGATGAATATAGTTCGTAATTCCAATCCTGTCAAATGTCTCTTCAAAATTCATAAATGTTCAGTATACTCAAAGTTTTTCACAGTCAGTCTAATATTCTGGGCGCCGCCATCTTGAATTTTCCTCGTTTAAATTTTCACCTTGGGAAAAATCACTTCCAGCGCAGTTGAGGCGAAGCTTGGCCTATAACCATTGTTAATTTTCCCTAACTATTGATGAATACCTATCAAGTTAATAAAGCTAATTGACTGTCAAGGTGTGACTTATATGTCCAATAAGTACCTTCAAAATGTATGTTGTGTAGGCAAAACAGAAAGCATGATCCATTCACTTTGAACAAAACAAACAGTTATCCCCACCAAAACACTAATTAACATTCATTATAGACCAGTTTGGACATTAATGTATTGGGAAAATACAGTATACGTGTCCTAGTCACACCCTAAGCGGATGAATGTCGTTCGCGCAATTATTAATAAATGAGCTTATGAATTATGTCAATAGATGGCGCTGACGGCATGATAGTGCGACGGCTGCTCACCAGAGCGCATCCATGTCCGTTGGTGCCATAAGTTGTCATCAGGGTGCGTGACAGGCTTCGTGCCGCCGTAATTATTCACAGATCGAACTATTAGTCATAATAGGGGGAATAGCAGATTTGCTGTTTAGAACAGAACCCACAAGAGCTCAGTTCTCTCTCGGCGTTGACCGAGCAAGATCATTTAGATCTTATGTGTTTATTTGGTGATATGAGGTTGGATGTCGGCTCGCTAAGAGCCTGACAGAATTCCTCTGTCTCATTAGGAGACTTTAGGTGTTATACAAAATTACAACTCTCTCATTGTCTGATCCTTTATTAAATGTTTGGTTATTTATTAGGAATTATGAATGTTTTAGAGTCAAGTGGACTCATTACCTTAGTCTGTATAGTTACATTCATGTTACTTATTTACCAGTTATTTATTAGTCATTGTGTTTGAATAAAAGTCAGTGTTATTAGTTCACCATTATAACCTATGTCTCATTCTTGTAGCGAATTGTCCGATACTTAATTCCATGAACCTATTGCGTGGTGAAACCCCTAACCCATGTAATAATATTAATCCACCAAACCAAATGTGGAGGACCATTTGATGATAGATAACAGGAGCTGTTTATTTATCACACACCAATGTATATTTGTGGCGATGCAGGCAAGCCAGCCGCACTGCTCGGATCAAACACAGGATTAGGACCAAACCCCCAGGCCGACAACATTAAGGTTTTGAGACCTTTTAGTCTTTATTTTAGTTTACCAAAAAGAAGTCACTGTAAATGCTAGGGCCAAGTAGCCAAAACATTGTCAAATTACGTGTATGTAATTAATCAGCCATTTATAGGCATAGTTTTGTATTGTGTAAATAACTATTAGTTCACCGGGAATAATTACAATCACAATTATACTTGGTGCAATAAACTTGTAGTGTATAGATAAGATATTGTGTCAAGTTATTTATCTCATGGTTCATAACTCTTCACAACTCCTGATGTTACAGTATTTCAGTATAGTACTAATTATTAGATAGAATTCGACGTCGTCACAGTGTTAATTTTTTATTTACTCGAATACTATATCTTGAATTAAGTTAAAACAGCCTGTCCGGGCTTGTATCGATTATACACAAAAGTGCGAACATCACAATCACTGGTTCCGATTCCGGTTTTGGTTTTGATTTCGGTTTCCTTTTTCTGCTGTTAGGTCTTTCGCCTTGTTGAAATTCTGGTTCTTAGGATTGCTTTTTCCATGTTTTCCTTTTCTTTTTTTGCAGTTTTGGAGTTTCTATTGTCGATTTCATCTTCCCGTCGTCTGCTAGTTTGGCTGGGTTTGTCTGTCTCACTTGTTTCAAGGGCAATGTTGCACCATAGTTGGTTGCTTAGGCCAACATTGTCATTCATCCCTTTTCCTCTCGATGTAGCAGGACTCCAAAATCCTTCTTTTAATGAAGTCGGACTCGTTAATAATTATTCTGGCTTGTGTCCAGTCCATGCTGTGTGAATGAATATGTGTTAAAATGGCATTATTTGTCCTGAGTTCCAATCAAGCACTGGTGCCTTTCTATTCTGACTTTAAGTGAGATTTGCTTTGCTCCTATGTAGATTTTTTCACAGTTTGTGCAAGGTCTGCTATACACCCCCACCCCTTGTTTCCAAATTTCAAACCCTGATCCCTGCACGTCTTTTGATCAGAGTACTTTAACCACTTGAAATATAACTTCCGTTGGCCTCATTTCAACCCATTGCAACATTAAGGAGCCGACAGTACTGTATCTTATTTTGAAAAATAATGTCAAATCAAACAGATAGAATTGTTCGATCGTGATAAGATTAGTCTGCTACTCGTGATTTATTGTTTGTTTGGTTTTATTCAGGCCATTTTCCAATGGCACTGACATCGCACGGAATTACCATACGTCTTTAAGTAATTACTTCAGGCAAATTTATCGATACGACATCATACGAAGGTGCATCGTTTTAAATTATCTTTGTATCAGTTTACTTAATACAGTGGTGTGGTCGTCGATTTAGTTAATACTTCATAAAATGGCAAAACCTGCCGAGCAGCTTGACGATTTAAATTCTAAAGTGGACAATTTGGAAAACGAAGCAGAGGCGGAAGATTCGCAAATCCGTTCCGACTATCTGTGCGGTATCGGTGCGTGTCATCCGAAATGGATGCAAAAACTAGCTCACCGGAATGTTTACATGATCGCCTACTGCATTTTAAACATGTGTCAAGGAATGTTTTATACTTATATGATAAGCATTTTATCAACAGTTGAAAGAAGATTTGCAGTTCCGAGTAAAGTCACAGGTTAGAAAAAATAATAAATATTGCTACGTGTGTGGGGGGATGAACCACACTGCGTGAACAATAGAGAGAACTATAAAGAATGGAGTCTTTTTATTAATGAAATTAAACTCAGGTTTATTCTGGGTAAACTTAAACACAACTTATCACTAACAGAGGCATTAATCGCACTCAAATGCGGCCAAACAGAAACATTTACCCATTAAAACCATGTTCCGGCATTGCGAGACAACCGGCTCTGGGGCCGGCCCCAGGTCTATGAACGCCCCGTGCCAAATTCTTTTGAATGCACAAACACGAAAATCGCTATCTACTTTAAACGCATTTATTTGATATAAATTCCACCCACACCTGTTACGCAACATAAAAAATGAAAAGAAAATACAATCATGGATCTTCTAACGTGAGAATATGGAATACTGCAGTGGCGTCGCTAGAAGTCAATGGGCCCGTGTGCAAGTTGGGTAGTTATGGATTGATGGGCCCTTTATTCAAGACGACACATTTTTTTCTTCCTAGGTTTGTGGGCCCTTGTCAACCAGACGCGCTGCAGCCCCGATAGCTAAAATCCCTCTGAAGTAAAAAACTAATTAAAAAAAATTTTCTAGGATTTATCATGACTGGAAATGAGTTCAGTTCCATAATCGCTGCTATTCCAGTTGCCTATTTTGGAAGTCAAGGTCACAAACCACGTTGGATCGCAATCGGCATGTTTGTATCTGCTTTTGCGACTTTCATAATTGCACTTCCTGAATTCGTCATTCCGGGAAACGAAGCTTTACTACAGGCATACACAAATTCAAGCAGCAAAGATGTGTGCCAGCTTAAGGACCAAAACTTGACCTTGTGTGAACAAGAACGCGGCAGTAACAGTTTCTCGGCGATGGCTCTCATTTTTCTCGGGCTATTTGTCTATGGTTTGGGTGCATTACCTATGTACAGTTTGGGTTACACCTACATTGATGATAATGTGCCGAAGGCAACTTTGCCCGCGTATCTAGGTAAGTTATCCAATAACTTTCTAAATTTGTTTGAGGTTTTCGTTCTGCCAATATCTGCAATAATGTTAAGAAAATTAAAAGTCGACCATAATCAATTTCCAAAATTTCCATTATATTTTTCTAGGTGTGTCAATGGGAATCCGAGTAATTGGACCATCAGTTGGCTACATGCTCGGTGGTATATTTCTAAAAATGTATCATGATCGAAAAAGTAAGTAAAAACAATAAAAGAACATACCTAATTAATAAGAATCTATTTGGACAGAAATCCCTGATTTTGGGCCAAAGGATCCTCGTTGGATCGGTGCTTGGTGGTTAGGCTTCTTTGTCATTGGTTGTTGTGTCGTGCTTTCATCATCATTCATGTTGCTTTTCCCAAAACAATTGCCAATAGTAAACAAACCACCTCCTTCAAAAAATAAAAACGATCCGAATAACGTAAAAGGAAAGAGAAAAAAGTTCACAGAAGCTTTAAACTTGCCTTCGATTAAAGGTGTGCGAGCAATAGACCAAGTAGAAATAACATGAGTCGCTACATTTTTCTTCTCCTCATTTCTGCAGATTTTCCCAAAGCATTAAAGAGAGTTTTAAATAATCCGATTTTAATTGCTCTCACCTTTGAAGCCAACTTATACATATTGGGAATAGTTGGCTTCGGAACTTTTATGCCTAAGTATTTAGAAGCACAGTTTGGGCAATCAGCATCAGCCGCCAGTATGATAACGGGTACACACGTGACACATATTCAAACCAAACTAAGTTATTACCTCTAATACTTATGCTTTCTAATGCAGGTGCTTCAAGTGTAGCGGTGATGATGATTGGATTAGTAAGCAGTGGCTTTGTCGTAAAACATTTTAAACCAAGACCTCGAATTTTAAGTGGATACACAATATTCATCGGAGTATTACATTCTGTTTCGCTCATCGCCTGTATGAACATTGTTTGTGAAGAAATCGTTACAGTTCAAGGAAATTTTACAGCTGATAATTTGTAATTACGTATTCTTTGAATTAACTAACTTACAACAACACTGCTAAACCATCAATTTTAGATTGCAGTTATCAACAAACTGCAATGCTGACTGTGTATGTACGACTGAAAAATTTACACCAGTTTGTGACCCAGCCCTGCAGCAGACATATTTCTCAGCTTGTTACGCAGGATGCACATCGTACAATACCACCGCTAAGGTATCAAAATTTTGAGTTTTTTTTTAGCTTTGACGAAATTACTTTTATCTCATTATTTAAAACTGTATTCCTTGTGTATGTCAATTGTCCTTCTCTATGCACAACCAAATTTGAGTACTGGTATTTTGGCATACCAAAAATAACTCTTTTATTGGCTAAACTACAAATGCAACCTATGAACTCAGTTATAAATATTTTGGTTGCTTGGGTTAAGCAGGATGTATCACAAATAACTTTAACCTCGGTTCATACTTGCAGAGTTACTCAAATTGCAACTGTGTTGATTCGCCATTAACAGACGGAGTATTAGAACTTGGTAAATGTCCTACGCATTGCAATGCATTTATTTGGTATATCGTTATTATGACTGCAATGCGATTTTTTCTATCCACGGAAAGAGTCGGAGGCACGCTAATTTATTTTAGGTAAGGACGCATACGAGTCTCTGTCTACGTCAGTCATTACTGAATAGCATTTATTTCATTTTCAGGTGTATGGATCCTAAGGATAAAAGCTTAGGATTAGGATGGTTGAATGCTATTTTGTGTTTGTTTGGTAAGATTCTTTTGTTACATTTACCCTGATTTCAGTTTTCCAGTTTTTTATTACCATGGAAGCACTGAAAACAGCAAAGAAATTTTCTTGGAATTTATTTATTTTTATTTGATTTTAGTATAAGCTTAATTAATACATGCCTAACGTTCGTATAGCTTTTCTGCCTTGCACTATTATTTATGGAGCAGTAGTGGATAGTACGTGTATTGTTTGGGAAGAAAGCTGTAATGAGAGAGGAAACTGTTGGGTATACGACGTTGACAAATTAAGAAAATGGCTTCATGGATTAACAGCCGGTTTACTTATAACATCTCAGCTGTTTCAGGTGTGAAAAGAAAACGGACCACTGACCAATATTCCCGATATTATCTTGACTAATACTTGGATATTTGTTACAGTGTTATGTTTGGTACAAATGCAAGGATTTAAAGTTGTATGACGAAATTGAAGATAATGATGAAACTGATAAGGATGTTTCAATTCCATTAAAAGAAAATTCCCATCAAGTTGAGAGTTGACAATATACTTGTAGCCAGATATCGTAAATTATTTTTGAAGTATTAAATAAAAACAATAGGTTCAAATTACGGTACCAGTACTTCAAGCATTTGCAAATTACAGACCTGATGAATCTGTGTTGTATTCTGGATTTTAACTGAGTTATTTAACTAAGTATAATTGCTTCACTTTACCTAATTGTTATTTTATAAACATTGTAATGCTTTGGTTGCGTTAGCAACCAACACAAAATAAAGTCAGTCAGTTTCTAGTTGTTGTAGTTTTAGTTGTAGGTAACTTGAGTTTCTAGTACTCACCCAAGTGTCTGCACTGAATTAGAGCAGACGATGCATTCGTTTCGATATTTAGTTTGGATTCACTAAAGTGGCGCAGTTCAAGGATTCGCATCTGTGCATCGGGACAATCTTTTTTTCACAGAGGAAAAATGGGTTTTGTTTTATGGTTTCTTTACCCAGTTTTAACTCTGAGAATAGTCCGTTGGAATGTTAGGCCATTTTTGGTTATTTCTTTCCATAGGACTGTTTTGAGTTTGTGAACTCATGTGGCCCTCTCGTTTGCATCCGTTAATGGCTGTTAATAGTGTGGTCAGTACATCGTTTTTTTGTAATTAGAGTCTTGACCCCGCGTTTTGCGTTTCTTGTGTCCGAGTGTACCGAGCCGCCGCCCTGTGTGAGCAGCGACAGTTTGTGCTGTGTGTTTGACGTGCAGTCTAGTTTGTTTTGCGGTTGTTTAGGGCGGTTTTGGGTCGTTGCCTGCACTGGAAGACACTTTGCTGTGTGTTTCGAGTGGCGTCTGCAAGTTTGTGCGAGGCTTACGAGAATCGGATGTGAGTGGCGCGATTGTTCTCTGCGAGTTTTAAGTTTTATGTGTGAGGTTTTAAGTATATTCGATGTACCTTTGCGAGCGTCGTCAAGAAAGTTTTATATCTGTCATTTGATGTGTCTGTGCTCCAATTTGTCACCGCAGAGGGGCAGAAAATGCCAGAGCACACGGGAAGAGGAGGCTTGGTGCCAGGCACAGCTTGGTGCCAGGGATTCGTCAGCTTCCGGTTCCCGTACATGCGGTGCAGTTCTTGACAGGAGTTGGTGCGACGCAGGTAAAGGCGTCTGAGGCACTAAGTACGTGAAACATCATTTCTTTTGACCGACATAGAAACTGCAGCAATAAGCACAATGTGCCTTCCGAAAATCCAGACGCTGAGGGTAGGTAGGAAACCACCATCGCCATCTCGTAAGTGAGTGCACCTGGGACTCGACTTGAGCGAGTTCGCAGGCGCCAACTAGGCACCATGGGGACAAGTCATCAAAGAAATAAGCGAATTTTATTGTGTAGTTAACATAAAAATATGTAAAGTAATTAGGAAATTTAGCCTGTAAATTAATGTTAAAAATTATTGCAAGAGTACTGTATGATGTAAATTACGGCGAAAATAATTTGATGTAAAGTCGTAAATTAACTGAAGTATGATACCCACAGCAGAGCACTTATAACGTGGGGGCCCATGAATCACGAGTGGATTTATTTTTTTGCAGTTCTCGAAGAAAGACACCATGCAGCTGCAAGGGCCCCTTAAACCCAGAAGGGCCATCTTGATTTTTTCAAAATTTCGAAACTTCCACATGACCCAGGAGGGCCAAATAAGCTAGAAAATTGAAGAAAAATTTCTTTCCAAATTTTTGATAAGCCATGGCCCAGGAGGGCCATCGCAATTGTTTGAAATTTTGAAAACATCCACTTGTCGGACCATCTATCGCACCAAGTGTTAATTTTCAGGAAGTGCGTTTTAGCCATTTCTTGCAAATTTGAATTCAAAAGAATGCCAAAAAAGAGACCAAAACGTCATCAGAACTGAAAAATTATGAAAAAACACCCCACAAACCTACAAAACTGCAAACATGTTATTTTCCTCCATTCCTTCCATTTTCCCTATAACTATAACTAATAGGATTGACCCAATTTTTTTTAAATTTTGTAACTCCCTTAGTTGGAATGTGTTCAAGTTAGGAGCAACATAAAAGCTTTGTTGCCACCACTCTGAATTACACTCAATTACTAGGAAGAACTTTGGATGGTTCCAGGTGCCATGTGAGCCTTAACATTTAGTACTACCTTACAAGGGTAGGATAGAAAATACGTGTTGCTCTGAACCAATACATCCTTGCTCTATTGTACAGCCAACCCGAAACTCCTCAAGTGCCCTCGTTAATTCCATCACACATTGTGGTGCCGACTTTTCATAATCATTTTGATTAACCCTTTGTTGTAGCATCTACCTCCACAACGCCGTTCTAACGACAATGCCATTTGCATCCGGGGTCAAAAGTTCGCCCAATATATAAATTTAGTACCACATCAATGATGCGCCCAGTATTCTGATTACCTATATTCGACGGATATCATACGAGGTGGCCCTCATGAATCTAACATCTTTTGAAACAAGACCCGGAAACATACAAAATTTCTAAACTGTTGTGACGGTCACATAGACCGATGTGTCAAAACCCCTTGTGTGTGTTGATTTTGTGCTTATGGGCCCCGCAGTACCTAAATCCAGCCCTGACGACACAACCAACAATACACTCTGACCCGGCGTGGATTACGCGATAGGCCTACGCTGTAGTAAGCTCAGCCTTGGTCAAGGTCGTTCAATGTGGGGGCAATTTGTGATTTGCTAAGAGTATGTGTGTATTTCATAGCAAGGTTCAACAAAAGGTTCAGAAAATAGAAAAAAACCGGGTTTATATAGTTGGTGGGGACATTAGGGATTAGGGTTTTCCAATGAGAATCCTATCCTATGTTGTCATTAATTAGGGGTCATTAGGAGTTGGGTCATTACCCAACCTAATAGAAGACTGCATTCCATTTTATGGAATGCAAAACAGAGTAAATCCTTATTTTCGTCATTTAATATTCATGACAATATTAATAAATTACAAACAAATCACTTTAATCACTCATTTCATCATTTATAGCACAATTTCAGCCATTGGACTCTTTACGTCCATTCAAATATGGCGCGCTTCAATTGCGGAGCGCGCCCTGGTGACTAAAACTACGGTTTCCTAACCTTCACAGTTGTGAATGTGTGTTTCCCCAATAAATTGTACGTGTGTTGAGAATCCTAAGTGTCATTTCCTTCTTAATTCGACTATATCTGGAGTGTTCGCCAGCCTGTCGTGGGCTAGCAGCGATTTTATGCAAAAGCGCGATCGTCATAATTTGCTTTAATAAAATTCCATCAATGAAATATTCAGTTCAATTATGTCTACTAAATAAACAGAAACAATTTATTGTGTGTAAATGTAAACAAAAAGAAAGCCAAACTAATTTTGTTTTCTACAATTTATTGAATAAGAAACTATATTCTTAGTCAATTAACAATAAATTTATAAATAAACAACTTGTTTGTTCTTTTTATTACTCTTGCACCATCAATAACACTAGTACGACCCGCAATTTTGTTAATCTATTCTCTTTGATGCCCTTCGTGACCGAAGAAACACCCCTTCACATTAAAGTTGACAGAAAAACTAAACAAACAATGTTGATGTGGAGGTGCTGCTTGGTAACAAATCGATTACACGCTCGACATTATCTGTCCGTCCAAACACACGTTTAGTGCGTCTTGACAACTACCATCATGGTTTCGCTTGGCAGTTTTGCATTGACAATTGTCGTTGGAATTATAATGGAAATCTGCACCGTGTTCCCCTTGGTCCAGAAAAGTGACAAAGATGTAACTATAGGTAAATTAGCACGTTATATTTTCTTTTTTTTAGTTTAAACTTTTTAGAATTCAAATATTTTCATAAAAATAATGATTTTTTAAGTTGTAAACGTTACAGTTACCAGTATTCAAGCTTAGATGTAATTTAATGTACGGTAACTTATAAATACATTGGCATGATATAATTTCAATACCTATTGTAATTACTAAAATTAAAATTGTAGGTGGAAATGAATGCTAGGCCAGTGTACGTTTAAATAAAAAAAAAGGCACTAGGCGTATTCATAAAGTCATTAAAACTGGTTTATCTTTTTTGAACCAGTCTGAATGTATAATTTAACGTGTAAAATTTTACATTTAGACTGCTTTACAAATACAGTCAAAACTCGTTATAACGAACCGCGTTATAAAGAATTTTTGCTATTACAAAATTTTTAAAAAGACATGGTTGGTTCGCCATGGAACCCCGTTAAAAATTTTGCTTAACGAATTTTGCTATAACAAATTATTCGTTATAACAACCACATTTTCAGAAACACTACTCTTATACTCGCAAGCCCTTGTTATAACGAATTTCGAAAATTGATCATTTGACTCACAGCTGATGTCCTTATTTAGAAACCAAAAGTACAACAATATTTATTAGGAAAATTTCCCATTTTAAAGCAAAAAATCACTTGTTTACAGGCAATGTCCCCAGCAGATATAATTTTTTAAATTAATAACATTGAAAATTTTATTTTAAAAAATACTGCCATAACAAATCAAACAAAGATCACCATGTATAGGAATAAATATTGTTTTTCATGTCAAAAGTGAATTTTTTCAGCTATAAAGTGCATTTTGTTAGATTTTGTTATAACAAACTTCCATTATAACGAACCGATTTCTCGGGTCCCGAGCGATTCGTTATAACGAGTTTCGACTGTATAACCAAGTTCAAATGACTTTATGAACGCGCCTACTGTGTCATTTATTGTTCTAAAAATTATTTTTTAACAAATACTACTAAGAAAAGAAAAAAAAAATGAAAAATTTATTATAATTAACATGATTAAATTAACAGTTTCGAGTTATCAGGAGTTGTGAGCATGCATAATTGAGAAACTACACGACAGGCGAATCTAACTATGGTACTTATGTTTCTGCCGTTTTCAAGCAAAATAGATTTTTCTTTTTTCTGTGTTTAAATGACTATGAATTGTTGCTAGGCGGTTGTATTTATAGATCAATTGAATGATAATGGGCTGGAAGTGTACTTTTAGAGTTGGGGTTGACACGAGTATTATTATCTATTAAACTACGAAGCAAAAAATGGAATGAAAACGATCAATTTTTTTTGTGTTTAGGTGCAGGGAAATAACTTGTATTACGTACACCTTCCGTTTTTGTTTAGTTTCAACTGTATGGCAACCGCTTTCCGAATCGTCATTTTTTTATTGATAAAATTATCGCCTTTTTTTCCATTGAGAGAGAGTATGGCTTAAAAGCGTTAATTTTTCTTACCAGTTGAAACATTTTCAATACCTTATTGCTGTCAATAAGATTAAACGGGGGTTCACACACGCGTATACGCCTCAAAATGACGTCACTACTCACTTTTTGTAACCAATGCGGGTTTATTGTGGCTTTTCAAATAGGATCATTTTCTATTCTTCCGCTGGATTTTTTTTCAGCAGCCAGCCAGAAATCCTGCAAAGACATCATATCTTTGATTTTCAAAAGTGGCGCCTGGGGCGCCTAGTTTAATTTTGAGATGACACATGTGCACACAGGTGTTACGTCGGTTGGAAAAGCCATTGAAACGAGTGTAAATGCGTTTACACGCGTTTGTCTCTATTTTCCATGTTAAATGTCATAATATCCGTGTTAAATTGACATCTAAACGAGTGTAACCGAGTGTACACCGGTTTCAATGATTTTTTTGGATGTGCCTAGTCAAGTGTTATGTTTGGTGTGTGTCACGGCACCTTTTTATATGTCATGGCGCTTTTTTATGTGTAATGGACCAGCGAACACCCAAAAGGCCACCATTAGTAATGGTGGCCTTTTGGGTGTTCGCTCCCTCAAGGTTTAGAACCTGGTTATGCCCCTGCATCCAATGGGTGTCCATTTTATATTCAAATGTCCAAATTTCATCCACATCCAATGCTAGACATGTCCACATATACAAGTCGAAATGATGTCATGAGTTGGACATCCAAAGGACATTCCATCAATATATCCATGATAATTAATGTTTTGTAAATGTTGAACGTTAAACATTTTCCAAATTTGGATGCTATTTCTAATATTTAAATCTCCATTTTGAATTCTTAAGCCACCATTTCGGGTGTTTTGAATTTAATTAACCGAATTTTAAATTTTGGATGATTAACTTTAAAAAAAAATGTGAGGGTTATGTTGTCCCTTTAAGATGCCATTTTTAAATATTTCAATTTCAAATTTTTACAAGCAACCTTTATGAAATATTTTGAAACTTCATTTCAAATTTTATTTGGCTCGTTGTTGTTTCAACTTGTCAAAGTAACAACATATTACTGGGTACAGTTGTGATGATCAATTCCAGTTATCAATTCCTGTCGGAATCGATATTAACGACTACGAGCCGATAGAGGCGGGTATCATAGCACTCAACAAATAAATGAGCAATAACCGGATCAACAAGACGTTTCTCAGCAAATGTACAATTTATTGGGTGCTGACATACAGTGCAGGACAAAACTTTGGCCAGGAAAAAAAATTGCAACAAAACTAAAACTACTCAATCAAACAAATGAAATAAATTTTTCATTTGTTTGATTGAGTAATAAAAGAATGCATGAGAAAACTGAAAAAATTTCAAAGAATTGGGTTGCTTCTACCTTGTATTACACAAAAACCCAAAAATGTTAGAGTCATGGTGTGGCAAAACTTAGGTCGATGTGCATAAAAACATAAAAATGTAAATTCTGCATGAACTTAAATAATCAATTTTCTCCTCATACCTCTTAACAACTTCAATGGAACTCTTTTGCATTAAAATTATTATGTTTTGGCAAGCTGATTAAATTATAACTCTGATTGTTGCATATTTCAATGTGTGTGGATTAACAATCTTTGTCAAGTTTGTTACAATAACGCTCCAGCCAGGAGCGGATCCAGGTTTTTCGGGGCCTAGGGCCTATTGAAGTCCAATGGGGACCCAATTTTTTGTTAGATTAAGAACGTTTAAATTGTAGTTTAAAATTAATTTTTAATAACACCAAAATCAAAAACAAATAATACTATAAACTATCATTATTAATTTATTATATTATATACTAGTAAGTGCTCATTGTTAATGAAAAAGTATTAAAAATTTATGATAATAATTCAATTGTTGTGGGCCCAGGGCTTAAGCCCTGTTAGTCCCTAAGTAGATCCGCCCCTGGCTCCGGCAAAGTACGTCTACAAGCCGAGAAGGCTAACTAACACAGCAATTGATAAACAAAGAGTAATATGGACAAACACGCATGGTTCTCAATACATGTACAATTTATTGGAGGCAGACATATTTACAAATGTGAATATTCTGGCCAATACACAAGATATTTTCAACTAAACATGAATACTAAATGACTTTCCTCACTTAAGACTAACAATGATAACCGAAAGGGTTGGAATAATTATGCAAGTCAAAATACATGGTGATTGGTAATACGCGCGATATGGAGAAGCGCGAAAATCAAATTCGCGCCAATGCATACTTCACATAGACATAGTTGAAGTATGCATTGGCGCGTATCCCTGCATGTACGTCGGCATAACGTCGGCATAACGTGCAGCGAAATAACATATGAATGTTTGTTTATTTCAGACGATTTAGAAAAGAAATATTTAAATGTTGAAAACTGAATTTTAACAATACAGTCGAACCTCTTTATAAGGAACCACGATATAACGAATTTTTGTTATAACAAATTTTTGTAATGAATTGATAGGTCAGCCATAGAAAACCACGTTAAAAAATTTAGATATGGTGAATTTTGATACAACGAATTATTCGCTGTAACAAATAAATTTTTAGGACACTCTAATACTCACAAGCCCTCGTTATAACAAATTTTGAAGAGTTATCACAGGGGGCGCGCATATATCGCGAAAAAATAAATCGCGAATCCAGGCAATCGCGAATTTCGCGATTGTTTGGATTCGTAATTTGTATCGCGAAACCACAAATCGCGAATCCCGAAATCGCGAAACCGGGATATCGCGAATAATTGTATCGCGAAAAAAGAAATCGCGACACCAAGCAATCGCGAATTTTGCGATTACTTGCATTTGCAAGTACATTCGTGGAAAACACGAGAAAACACGAGATTTACGTGTTTTCTCCCGTTTAAGGTTTTCTTTTAGTTTTGATTGGATTTTTATTATGGTTATTTTTATTCACCATTACCCCTAGCGCTTTGCTGCATAGATTTCTTTCCGAAATGTTCGAGGTACCGATGAAAAATTCGAAAAATCAATAAAACA
>JAQIXU010000764.1:0-25282 GCA_034701245.1 Strigamia transsilvanica | reverse complement strand
CACGGTATCCTTTAAAACAGGAGTATAAATTGACCAAAACGACTGAATTCAATATCTAAATTGACCAAAAATGGCTAAAATAAATGTCTTACTTGATCAAGAACGCTAAGATTTGTTCAAGATGTACTGTATACCGGTATAAACAAAAGAATAATAATAATAATAATTTGTAAAAATGCAACCCCAACTCAATCTCATGTTGTTGTCATCTTGTATAACTCAAAGTTGTACTACCAATTGAACAAATTATTTATCCAGTTAGCAGAGTTCCTTGTTGTCTTGCATGACACTTCCTTCTTGGAATTGGGTTTCCCTGCCCTCCTCCCCTTTACCCAGCCCCCATGACCATCAGTTTTAGTCGCACACGCTGCCAACCATTTTGATATTTCTCTCTATTGTTAAGTGTGGCAGCTGTTCAATCAAACATGCGCCTCTTAATACATTCTGATGCCAACATAAACTTGTCTCATATTGCTGCAACCAGGTCATATGCCAGAAGCGTTTCTCCCATGCAGCTAATTAACACTTAGCCAATGGGGCGAATTACACTTAATTAACGTCACTTGTCTCCATTATACAACGGGATCAACCATGTGCATCGCTCGAAAAGGGGAAGTGGGTTTCTGTCAATTCCTATCACTTTATTGATTACACACTAAATCACACAAAACCTATTGGGAATCACAATGCATACAAGAAAGAAAAATCCATACAAACTTACACAAACCGAAGCAAAAACAAAAAGAAAGAATAAAAATATTTACAAATAAATTGTTTTGCAAAAGTGTTGCTTGTGTTTGTGCGGATTAAGTAACTTACACTTGGGTTATTTGCTCCATCCCTGAGGATTTAGAAAAGTGAAGTGCGCGGGCGTCAAGAAAATACTGGCACGCTATTGGCTTAATGGCCGCCCACAGAGCCTTCTGCATATTCATGAGGGTCGGGCCGTGAGGCTACTAATCTCGACCCCCGACGCTTGCTTTACCTGTGAGGTGTATTGTATGCAAAGTCGTTTTTTTATAGCCCAACTTTTACCGCACTTAACGCCTAATGAAAAAGAGAGTGGAATTTTGTGCTTGCTAACTTAATGCATTCGTGCTTCAGCATTTTTTTTTCTTCCTTTCTCAAACTCTTTTTCCTCCCTTCCCGCTTTCTTACCCGTTTCTCATCTTCTCCACGCACGTTGAGAATAATTAATAAAATGGTTAGTTTTGCTGCTTGTATGTTAGTGTTATGCAGGAAAGCACAAAGGGGGAGCTTTTCTATTTCCTCGTTTAAGCTTTAAAAATCCCCATTTCTTCCAAGCTGATAAATTTGATAAAATTCACCTTCGTTTCCTACAATCATTTACGGCATATATTTGACTTAAGTAAACGCCATTTTTCCTTTATATCATTTGATTGAGTGACAATTTCGAGACTCGAAAGCATCGAGACCTCGGTATAATGATTAAGGCTGATGACACATCGAGTGCGAATAGTCGTTTGTAATTGGTCGATAGGATCAACGAAGGTCACCGTTGCTATGACAACCGAGGTTGGAGGTGTCACAGTGAAGCCCGTCAAATGAAAAGGGGAGGCTTTCGCTGCATTACAGCTTCATCACTCCTAAACTAGGCCTTCCTACTAATATAACAAAATCAAATTCCTCTACAAATCACTATTAGTACTACATTGTAGCAATCAAAATTTTTTAATAAATAATAAAAATCAATTTAAAAAAAACATGTATAAATAATTTTCTTCATTTTTTTTAAAAAATAGACCAAAGGCAAGAATTACAAGAACCAGCCAGCTGACCTGACAACATCCAATCGAATTTGTCATTTATTCAACCTCGATGTTAAGGGTAAATAATTTTTATTTGATTTTATTTTTTTTTGCACAATTTGTTTTATTATTATTTTAATTTCAATAGGTAAAATGCTACACCCTGTATTAAAGTGACGTCATATTCCATAATGTTCGTATGCGATATACGGAACTGATAAGAAGATTGTATAGCTATGTGTGACATCATAGTGGACCGTGTGTGTATATTGAGGAAGCCTACCTTTGTCTTTTTCTGTGCTCGGCAAAAAAAATTGAACTGTTCGTAGCTACATCTTTCTAGCAAGTTTTATAGTAGCCAATCAGACTCGTCGTTGTTGTCAAGTTCTTCCAATCAGCTGACGCAAAAAACATTGTTGGTTACATTGTCCTAAAAAACAATAATTTTTTTTTTTAAAAAAATACAGTTTTATTCTAAATCCGCCTTTTTTTTAAAAGAAGAATTTCAACACTAAACTAATCTTCTTCTAAGTAAAATATTGTATTTCATAATTTTAAATTTATATTTCTCTGCTTTTATTATTTAAATTCAAACTTTTTAAAAACGGGATCATAACCATAGTGCACTTCAATTAATGAATGAATGGACGAACGAACACATAATTGTTATTTTAAAATATGAAAAAAATATTCTGTAAATAATTTCAATTAAAAAATAAATAAAGAGATGGTTTCTAACGTGTAATTTCATTCACTTCATTTATTTTTAAATATCATTTTGTATATTACAAACTTTTCTAGTCATAAAATTCAAATCAAATAACCAAATTTCAACAAATGTATAATAATTAATAATTACGGTTATAACATTTAACCCTAAATTCTAAATTACTCTTTCAAATGTATCAATTTCGTTTATTATGTATAAATCGCATCTTAGAAGCCATCATTTTACATTTTTATTGGTTTATAACCTTTTTTGTGTACAGTTTTTTCCTTAAAATTCCTTCTTATTTTAAATTTGGAAGAGATTGACTGAAATAAACAGTTCTGGGAGAACCTAAAATATTTATTCCTTCTTTTTTTCCACGCATTTTCTCTTAGACAAACAATTCTACGCCTGCGCATTATGTTTCTCAAGGGATTATCATCGGCCCCAGGAAATAGGGGATTAGACGAAAACCCCACCTTGGGAACAAAAAGATTTACTCAAAAAAATAAAAATATAAAAAAACAAAACTCAAACATCACCTTAGGCTCAATTGAGTTCAATTATCATTACATTTATCTCATATAATGAAATTTACTTTTTCGTAAAAAAAAATATTGTGGGGGAAAAAAAAGGTTAAATCATCGTTCTTTTCGCTCTTGTGGTTTCATTCTTTTTTTCCCTTTTTTTATACAATTCACCATAAAACTTCAATGTCCATAAGTTACGACTGCGCATGCGTACTATGGTCCCCACTTCCGCTGCTGATCGGGGCCTGACTCGGAAATGCCATTGATCGACTTCGGGAGAGATACGGAAATCGCCGACGTTTCGCTTCAAGAAGCCGCCATAGGGTGGACACTCTCCCTCTCCCGCATCTTTCAGCAATCCCACAACCGGAAACAGGTCCAGTTCTATTCGTCATTCGTACAAAACAATTTCTCGAATCGAAATTCAGGACTTGGCTTGGAAAGCGTTTGCGAGGTAAGACGAATAAAAAAAAATTTTAAAAAAATTAAAAAAAATATTATAATAAAAATAAAAATAAAAATAAAATCTCGAAGATGGTCATCGTTAATAATACAAAATAACATCACTCAAAAAAAGTTGAAAACATTTTTTCTAAACTTTTTTTTGCTTGAGATTGAGTTGGTGTTAAATTGTGTAGAGCCAAATAAGTCCCATTGCCAACCGGAAGTGAATGTCTTGAGCGTTTTCCTCACAACATAATGGCTCGATACAAAATGCTTTTTCGGTCTTAAAACTTTATCTCAACTGCCTTTTACACAATAGATTGCTGTTGACAGAAAACCATCAAAATGTTACGGATGAAAAAAAAAATGTTCAAAACGCATTCCTTCAAAATAAAAAAAATGGCGGCCAGCGACCTTTTGCCAACCGCACCGCTTAACCGCGCACCACGGTGATCACCACCGTGCACTGCACTAAAAAAATAATCGTTGTAACACACTTCACTTTTCAAACACGACTCATTAATTAATACTTGTTTGTATAACGAATAATTTATTTCAATTGTTGCTTTGTGTTGAGCAAATTGCCAATTTTCCATCAACTTCAATTGTAATTCAATACCCATCAATTTACAACGGTGCAACAATAGTTAATACCATAACTTATCGTTTATTATGATACTCTGATACTATTATTACCACATCCGGGTTTTAGAGCGAGTCGAGTGGATCTGGCGTCGAGATATGCAACAAAATGCTAATCAATTCTTTAGAAACGCAGATAGATATCAATTTATCGATAAAGATAAGAATCAAATTTAATTGCCATTCTACAGTCTGACCTTGCAAATAGTCCAATTTCAAGAATCGCTGCTCGCTGCTCAATTTTTCCTTACTCTTTTTTGCTAGCTTGACTATGGTCAAATTGCGTGGGTGGAGAAACAAGATGAAAGAGTAGGGGGGGGGGGTTAGCAAAATTTCCCCTCCGGGACAAATATGGCCTCCAACAGAATCTGTCAACCATGGAAAAAGCTAGCTACCGGGCCGGAAGTGGTGCCTTTCATAAACCGGAAACGACCAGTTTTATCCCTGCTAGTCGTGTGGGTCAGTGGTTAATAAATACATTTAGATAGACATTTTATTCTATCTCATTCTTTATTATCAATTCACAAAAAAAAAGAAAAAAAAGTTCGCAATAATAAATCACCCACGTTTGAAGTAATAACTGTGAGAATTTTTTTTTCTTCTGAAAATTAATTATTTTCTTCTTCAAAAAAAGTCCAAATTATTGTTTTCGTGATGGTAAAGATAACATTGAGAATAAACTCGATTCACACTTTGATCCTCGGTAATCAACAAGTACAAATCTTATCTCAAACTTAACACGCGTAACAAAGCAAAGACTGTAAAAATTGCTTTAATAACTTTTAATTGCGTTTCAAGAAAAAAATTTCAGGACATCTCATTCATCATTTTAAACATAAAAACCTCTTTCTTTCTTTCTTTCTTTTTTTTTTTCAATTTCTTATCGCCTTAATAAAGGGGCAAGCGCCGTAACAACAATCTGCCTCATTTCCATCATAATGCGGACAAGCTCAGATGATTTCTGATGTTTGTACAAAGATCAGTCATAAACTGATTTCGAAAGCAGATAGAGACGCTGCCTTTGTACTAGGCCTTGCCAATTCTTTTCATCTAAAAACACATGTGCAATTGTTATCAAATACCATTACAATAAAACATTTTATACAAAAATATACATTTTTTTTATTATTCCCAACAATTAGTGCTGAAAAGAGGTTTGGCATTACAAAATGGTTGCCAACTCAAGTGAAATAATTACTCCTTGTAGCAATCTGCTCAAAACCTAGTGTAACGAATACATGTCATAAAATGTTAATTTCTAATTAAGTAACATAAAAATTCGCAATCTCATTATAACAACATCCTTCACTCATCTTACGCATTATACAATTAACACTATCCGTTACAATAAATCTAATCTTTTCTTTTCTTTTAATTATTATTATTACATTTTTGGGTTGCAACCTTTATCTTCTTCATCCGTAGCGTTTCTAAGTGAGCCTCGCATTGGATGCAAATCAAGAAAATAATTACTAGTTTTTTTTAATGCTAAGTGTAAATTGAGTGAAGTGAAGGAAATGGATAATTTTATGCCCAAGTGCAAAGATAGTGAGAGGAGGGTTCTGTGGCTTGTCACTTATGGTGTCACTTTTTGAAGGCTGCTTGATTAATGAGCTCCAATCAAATGTTCATCTGCGCACGCGTGGTGCAGAAAAGAGAGGCGAGGGGATGTTAAGAAACCCAATGATGGATGTAGGGGTCCTTCTGTGGTCTAAACAACGGCCACCAAGGTTTTTCTCCCTCCCCACTTTATTTTTTATTCTCATTTTTCACACACCATATACGCTTTAAAATTAAGGTGATTATTTGATCATTGCGACTTTTCAGCCAATCGCACGTGTTGAATTTGATTGCATGATTTGAATAATCTCCATAATCGCTCTATTTTTGAAACACCGCAATATAAATAACCGAATTGATGAAAAAGAGTTTATACTAGTCGATACAATCTTATGAGCATTGATAATCAGCCTTGGGAAATTCAAATTTCAAGGCAAGTTTGTGTTTGTGGTTTAATTTTATTTACCAATGTTTGTGCCGCCATAAAATAGATTCTAATTGATATGGCATTCATATAAAATACCAGTCACCGATGGTTGAATTTTATTGCTTTTACTGATTACCAGTATTGTCCGTTGACGAAAGGAAGTTGTAAAAGAAAAACCGGAACTTCATTCATAATTCCTCAATGGTCACTTATTAATTTTATAGCACATATCAAATAAAAACAAGTCAACCTAACCAGAGATGGCGTCATCTGCAACCATTACACAACTTGCTCGCCCGTCTATCTCATTAACTAAGTGCGTAAAAATGATCTAAAATCGACAATTCAATACTTTGACTCGTTTTAATCAAAGGTCAAGCCATTTGTTGATATTCATACTTCTTCGACATGCAAAACAGACCGAACTTTACAACTTTTGCACATCGAGAGGACGTTAGTTAGCAGTTTATTGTCATCTAACCTTACAAATTGTTAAATTTCAACTTCTGTCATTATCGTACGCTAACTAACCAAGCCTAAGGCATAGGCCTTGTAGAAATTCCATTAAAACTCTCCCCTTAGTTGTCTTTGAACAAACAAGTTCCGAGTACATCACAATTCCATCAAAGCCAACCTTATTATTCCAACAAAAAAATAGGAAATAAAAAAAGTAAAAAGGTCTATACAGCAACATCTTCAACTAGGCCACTTTAATTTATCGCATTACATCTCTTTTTTTTCCCTTCCCAAGATAACATAACTTAGGTCTAGAAATATAAAAAAAATCCTGGTGTAAATCTAATATAAAAAAAATATAAAAAATGAATATACATCCGATAAAAATCCATTATGGCGTAGGTCTGTTAAGTAACACAACGTGTCCCAGTGTCCAAGTACCATTAGTCATAAAGAGGCACGAAGCAAAAGGTGCAATGTAACAGCTAAAGAAACTTTCTCTTCATTTAATACACGATTCTGCGGTCTCAGGTAAGATTTATTTTACTTTATTAGTATCAATTTTCCATTTAATCAACTTTTTGTTGTGATTATACAATCAAAATCAATCCTGTGTGCCCAAAATTCAAGCTTTGAACCGATTCTTATTTTAAATTTTTCTAATATTTTATTTGCACATGCGAGACACCTGGTACAAACCTATTTCATGATTCTTACACCTGGTTGGCAGAAAGTGGTCCAATTACAAGACTGACCACACCCACGTGTTAATTAAAAAAAACACACACAGTAGAGTGCTCATTAAGTGAAACTTATTTATTTATGTTCTCACAACAGTCATCTTCACCATTACTATCGAGTTATTTCTTCGATTTGTTATCTACAACTAAGAGTAGGCGCCATATTGAATTTCTAAAAATATATCTAAAAAAAAATAAATGGAAGTTTATTCAACCATTTAAAAAACAAAAAAAAACAAAGGTTGAGCAGTTATCCTGCTGTTGCGCATATTTTAGGTTTAGCTTAACATCCGTTACAAACAAAAGAAATTTACAGTAGATATACTATTAAACAAAGGCAAGATGGCAATCACGATTCATTAAAACTTAATCCAAACGCTTGTAATTTATTTATATTCGAATAAAAATAAACCTAATTAGTGCTATTCACACTCAGCCAACCACCAAATTTTTGTACTCAATAATGGCAATTGATAATGAACATTAATGTGTTTATTTGTACTTTTGCACCTTTAATCAACATATTCTCATTTATGAGTTTTTATTATTACGTCGAATACATTTCACCATATTGCAACCAGACAATTTTCGACAATTGATGATATTTATGGTTTTAAATTTCCTTATATCTGTCACATATAAAAGGAAATTAATCACATGATCAACATTAGAATTTACAATTATTTGATAGTTTCCATTGCAAATGTCTATATTAAGCTGAAAACTTGATGGTTTCCTTGAAGTTTTTCAACAACAAATATGAAAAATAAAACATTTGAAATGGAAAAATCTTGTACAAAATATTAAACGAAAAATTTGCATTTTGACAAATCAAAATAAAAGAGGAAAAAAGAAGAAGAAGAAAAACCTTCTTCTTGACTTTTCGCACTCAATCCATTTTAATTTGCTGACTGGTTAACAAGAATAATGTGAATAAACGAGAATAGCATGTTCGTAATTCCATTCGCGTCTAATTGATCGGAAATTTTCTTGTGTCCTTGCGTGACATGTCCATATTTAAGCCTCTCTCTCATCACTGCAGTCTTTCAGCCGATTTTTGTCAGCAGTCTCAGTGGCGCCAAGACCCTCCTAATCGTGTTGGCCTGCAACTTGTCAGCCGTAGGGACAGCGACACTACAATTAGCCAGATAAGCACTCAACTGTCTTTTTCTCTCTTTCTCATCATGAAATTTAAAACTTCTCTCTGGTCACTGCATCTGTTAAGCCTAATCCATCCAAAATCCACTAACTAAAAATAAAAAAAACAAAAACATAAACCTAAAATAAAATCCTACTCTAAAAATATACAGTGCTCGCCAGTCCCTAAACTGTCTTCAGCAGGCCTAAATTGACCTTCTAAATCAGCTAAGATATACATTTTAATTAGTTTAATACGAGGTATTAAGTGAAGCTGTATTTTATTAAGGTTGAGTCACTTAGCTGTAGAAATTCTCGACAATAAATTGAGCGAGATGAGTTTATTCAGTTGGTTGCAAAATGCTTTTCAACAACCAAATATGTTAGCGCGATGAATCAAGCGCTATCACATTTTTGATGGTGTTTACAGCAGCAAAACACTCGCCAATCAGAACAGAAACTTAACACTGCTGCAACTTTTATGTATCGTTTGATAGAATACAGCTGTCCCAACTTGCTGAGTTGGCAATTTGATTACGATGCCTGATTAAGAGCAATTCAAAAAAGAAATTCATTGCCTAATGAACATTATTTTAACTACTGCGTTATTCACAAAGCAAATAATCAACGTCCAGTTGAAATTAGAAAGTTTCAAACTAATTTCTTTTCATTTGTGTCTAATTATCATTTTACAACCAAAGTGATGGTCAAGTAAATGGTTCTTGTGCTATCACTCGTGGTGGCTTTGCTTCCACTCATTTCGATGCAATAACACCAAACTGAAGGATTCTTAGAGTAGAAAATGTCCAGTGTCCATCGCTTCGACGCAATCCACACGGGAAAGAAAGCATGTTTAAAATTTCATTACAATGACACAAAAGAGACACGTGAATCAATTCTATATCCATCCACTTGTAGTGAACGTCGACTCTCAGTTTCCTTGTTAGTTTTTTAACAACAATCAAAGGTATAAAATAAATTCAAAGATCTACTAAAATAATTTTCTATCCCCATAATTAGAAAATGTCTTACAAACTATATTTTACACAATGTAATACAAGTTCAGTGCTATTTAAATGCATTGTTCATTTTGTATCTAATTAACATTTAGTTATTATTTATTATATCTGGTGCAATTCAACATTAAATCTAATGAAACATCATTGCTATTTTAACTCCTCGTTTGTTGCTTCACTTTTGTTTGGCTCAGGCTTCCATCATGATTATTGTGCCACCTTCATTTTGATTTGACGATACGCATTTCTTTCGTCACCCACTTACACGAACAATAAACTCGTTTTTTATCATAAAAATACCGACAAAATACATCGATAAATCAATTTTTAAACCTAAATTCCAAAAAAAATAATTTCCATTTAATTGTACTGTAATTCCTTCTGTTCGCTATTTATTATTCAACAAAACGTTCGCACAAAAGCACCGAGTGGAAAATACGGCATTAACAACGACCAACCAAGGTTTTAATTTTAAAAAAACAAACAAATAAATAAATAAAAGTGTCGTTTTGCAATAAATATTTTTTTCTCACGAAGTCGTTTATGTATTCTAAACCATAATAAAAAAAAAAGTTGGCCAAACGCAATCCTTTTGTGGTGTGGAATGTGTACACAAAATTTTTTCCGCTCTACCTAGCGCCATTTAACAAGGCAACACGAGGTAGGGATTGGAAGCATTATATTCTATACTGCGGGTCATTTACATGGACAAAGGAAGCAGTGAGCAAACACAAGCTTCAGGCCTCCGTTGTGTCCGTCGCTGTTGCTGTCCCATTAGCAATACAAGTGTAAGGATTTATACCCGCGTGTAATATTTACACTGCGGGATTTATACACGGCCTCTATTGAATGGGGAGCTTGTTCCAGCTGAATTATGTCTAGCATAAAACTCGCCCATATTCCCACACCCGATATTAACCAGGTGTATATAAAGCATACAACTTTTATTAATTTTACTCTCAACTGACGAAATACACTTCCATTTGCTGATTTACAACCCTTTTGATTATTTCAAACGAAATTAACCAATAATTCCTATTAATTAACACCCCATCAATTTTAATTACAAACACAACTTTTCATTAAAAATGCTGTTTTTCAAATTGCCGAACAATTCCATCGTTCAAGGGGTGCTGAGCAGCGGGAACAAAGATGGTGCAAAGGAGAAGCGGGAAAATTATGTAAATTAAATAAATAAAAAATAAAAAGATAGGGGACACCCCACTGGTTTTCCTATCTGATGTTGTTACGCTTCGCTCTTAAACAGAATACGGTGGAAATAATGGCTTTATTCGGTATCTTTGAATCAAAAAACGCCCTCGTTATAAAAAATAATAAAAAGGAAAAAAAAAATCGCGTTAAACAAGACCTAATGACAATGTATCGCGACACTTGAAAACTTTACGCAGGCTTAATGGTTTACGCTCGACGAGCTGAAGTCATTCTCCGAGTCAAGTGTTTAAAAATCGCATTTCTTATGTTATTTTATTAGAACGAGGTTTCGACCCTCAACCCGCAAACTCTTGTTAATTTTGGTCGCTAGGGGATACGGACTGCGAGGATTATCAGTTTTTGCACACGTTTGATCGGTGCAGATGGTATGTACTCGTGCTATTGTACTGAATGTTTGCACAGCGGGGTTTGAGCGAACCAAATGGCATCTAGTTGACTATGCAACAGATCTGTGCTAGTGATCATTTGCCAGTTATAGTTCCCCTCTCACTACTGGGTACACAATTGCAAACCCCCTTGCAAAGTCATGTTGGTATAACGACTACAAAGGATTTCTCTCCGCTTTCTGCTACACAGACTTTGTTCCCAGCAACTAATTTTATTAAAATTAAGCTGCTGTGAAAAAATAATGAAAGAGTCATGGATTAAGATCAGGTGAACGCGTTAAAAAAAATATTTTCAGAGATATTTAACAAAATGACTGAAAAAAATCGCAGCTACGCTTTGCTAATTCACTAATTGGTACGTGAATATTCATCAATGCCAACTTAGCTGTGGGTGTAAAACCAGTTTTAAACATATTAGAACAAATTCCTAATTCCTTAATAGCGGTTTTCACAACACACACATAAATCGATAATTTGTTTTCTCAGCACATCGGTAATTTGAATTTTCCGTATTCCGTAATTTCTTTTTATTCGGTAACTTAATAATAATAATAATTTGCTTTATTTCTGTCAATCTACGGTCTTAGGTCACAGACCTGTGGGACCACCAGCAATACATGAAATAATACAGAACAAAACAAACATCATTTACTACATAAGGTGCTCATTCTTTAATAACTTCGATGTAGAGTAATTGTTTTATCCCGAAACTATTCGGCATTCGTTGATACTTTAATAGTAAATATTTTGTCAAATTATTTTAAAAACAAATATTTGTAAGTCGATGCGTTAAATCATTAATCTACCACTACCACATTGATTAAATTTGCATTTTGACTGAATAATTTGGTCAACGATAGTAACAGATAAATTCTCACACTTGTGCCTGACTTTAATCTGTATTTGAATTTTCGATAGTGAGAATCTGAATCATAATTTCTGATCACTGTGATGAAGAACATGACTGCACACCAGAGCATCTTGTATCTACTTTCTGTCCATTGTGCTACTGCTACAATTCGAAGTCGTTCACGTTTCACCACACCCAACACCTTGTTAAATGTAAAAATCATTCAGTTGCAGTTTAATCTCTGGTTGTGACGTCAGTTGAATATCACACCCCGGGTCGTTGAACATCTGTATGTGGTCCCTTTTGTGTATACTATTCATGACAGTCGTGTGAATAGCTTCCTGTCAACTTATAAAGCAGATCATTGGCTAAAGCTGCCTCATGGCTGGTGTTAGTCTGATCATCTTACTCTCACCAACAAAAGAAGGAATATTCAAAGAGTAACAGCTGTTCCGTCCTCCTAGCTGGCCCCCATCCGTTCCTCCCCTTCTCTTACTGTCTCCCTCCCAAAGGTCGTATCATCCAATTTGAGTTTTATTTCCACGTGACCTGCAACCACCAGAAAACATGAACATTCTAATTCGAGTCTAACAATATTTTTTCCCTTTCACTATGTGATGTGATTCTGCAGCCATTTTTGACTTAACTAAAACTTGCATACGTGTGACTTTATGGCCCAAATCTCTTACATTACAATAAGATGGCCATCATTTGATGCACTTTGACTGGCAAATGCTGATTCATGAGAGTAAACATGGCTGCATTATTGCTACGCATATGGCTCTTTAGTATTCTATTCAAGAAGGAGTCAACAGCGCATGCGTACCATCCCATGTGCTCTCAGTGTTTAGGGCATCTCATTGTGCAGCTTTTTACGAGGTCTAATCGGATTTGAATGTAAGCCAGAAGCATTGCCCATGCGCACAAGTGACTAGGCCTATACAAGCAATACCTTATTGATCCCACGTATAATGACCATACTTTGCTATAATAAATCAGGCTTAGGAATGTTCAACTATGGCAAAACTTATGTCTCACCATTGTAACATAGACTGCATGAATGCATAATGATAGCCGCTGCTTGCATCAACAAGCCAGTTAAGTTGTGCATGTGAGATTGATCACAAGGTGTGTGTATTCCTGCTGGTGATGGTTATGATGCCTAGTAGGGATGCACCGAATATCAATATCACCGAATACCGAATGAAGAATACTTGTTGGATGTTAAACTCACCGAATACTAAATATCGAATATTTAACGAATACTAAAATCACCGAATACCAAATTCTAAATATTAAAATTATCGAATACTGAATATTTACCGAATATTAAAATCACTGAATACTGAATACCGGATATTTCCAATTAGTGTAATTTTGGCCGAATAGACCTGTTACCGAATGTCTCCCAAATATTCGGTGCATCCCTAATGACTAGTGATTTTTTTCTGGAATCACCACTGTAATAGGTAAAACTCATAAATTGGGAGTCGATACAATTCGTTCACATCCTTTTCCAAAGTCGTTATCCTCTGTCTGGTCAATAAGTCAAATGCATGTGTTAATGGTGAAATTACTTTAATAAATGAAAAAAAAATACAGTTTAGAACGTGTGGTGTATGTTTCCAGTTACATTTCACACACTATGGTTTCTCAAAAATGCTAATTTTTATTGTAATTGAACCATTTACACAATTCAATCAAATAATTTACAAATCAAATGATATACAAACTTGTCAGTTTACACAACTACTTCAACCATGATAAAAACCGAAGATCTATCACAATGTGAAATTTTCAATGAAAGGAAAATCAGTGGTATTATTAGTAAATTACTAATTAATATTATCAATCATTATCGATCAATCGTATATGATGGCTTCATAAATAAGTTCTTACATTCAATATTTTCTGTGAAATTTCAGTATCAACGTGCTTATTGATAGAAGAAGATACAGTTATTAAGAATAACCCATTGCCAAGGAAAAATACCTTAAAGTTTCTGGCATGAACTGTCTATTGCCCAAAATGAGGACAAATTAGAACAAAGTTACAGTTCGCGTCCGGTATCTTGGTGCCAAATTCTAACTGTGCAACACATTCTATGCATTCATTTAACATGGCGATTGTCAAGCTTATTGCGCATAAAAAATAAAGCAACAATAAGGGATTTCACGCAACAGATTATAACTATATTTATATAAAAATCCAACTAAAAACATCCTAAGATTTTAACACAAAACATGAGACCTTAGATTATTTCTTAGTTTAATCACAGCAGAATGAACTTGATGGTCCAAACTGACACTAGGGCGCGCAACACTAAAATATGGCAGCATAGTACATGCCAAACAAATTTACGACGTTCCGAGTATTTTTGGTTGATCGAACATTAAAGTATGGTTTTAAAGATTGCTTTAGTAGTTTGAGAAATATCGCATGGAGAACTATTGAGAAGATAGATCATAAAATCGGGCGCCATTTGCAATAATCTTTACCATTACACCAGTCTGGAGAGTATAATTTTTTCTTGGGTTATAACCCATGATTTTAACCTTTGCACATGCGCAGTTTGAACGGTTTATTATTTAGAAATAATTTAATCCAAAAAATTAATTATAATCTGTTGCATGAAACCCCTTAATATTTCGGTAAATAACAATATTGCTGTAAATTACTGTTGTTAATGAGTTTCTTTATTGTTTATTTACTTTACTTTGGCATTATTAGGCTACATATCACGCCTGATACTGCTAAAGCAAGCACTGGAATTAGAAAATCATCTACACAGCATGAGATGCGCAGTGTGAATTTAGCATCGAGATACTGGGTGCAAACTATAGGTTAGGTATCGCATCCAACGTCAAAACCTGGCCTATCCTAAACCCTGGAATAGACAAGTTGTGCCAGAGAAAATTATTCTCCAAGCAGAAAGTGTGCCAACCAAGGTACTTTACCATGCATAGCAATACACATTTTGATTCCCATTGTTTGTATTATCGTTTATATGCTATTCGATTATTTTGTTTTCAGAGCTATTAATTTTTGTGTGGAATTTCCATGGGCGGAATTTTAATTTCACAAATTTTAGTGTTAATTGCACCCGAAAAAAAACTTCTCTTTGCTTACTGCATGGTCAACCAAGTGGAAATAATGTTGAAAAAATTATTTTAAAAACAAATTGTATACAATACAATTGTTTCTCATACTAATTTATTAACTTACTAGCATGACATTACTTGCAACTTGTATCCCTTCAGAACAAAACATTTCAAGTGAAACGCTGCTTAAATCAGCAATATCAGTCTAAGAAATCACTTGATTGGAAACCCAACCTATAGGTTAAGGTTATTACACATCCATAGCTGAATCTGAATGTTATCCGAACGTTTTGCCAACTGAATTTGCTGTATTTTTGTCAAAAGCTAGCCACAGTGCCTGCATAACAGCATTTTATTGCAAATTTAGAATATTGACAACAGTTGTACAATAAGAAAAACAAAAATTCCAACATTCGAAGTGACACAAGGAATAAAAGCAACTTCAACTTTTCAAATACTGCACTCCACTCAGCTCAGCACTTGATATTTCTCGCCCCTTTCCCTTTTATATTACTCCTCCCGCTATGTTAGTGTTGCATGATCGGTGGCAATTCGGCGGTAGGGAATTGAATTCGCTTTCGTCCTTTCGCCTTGTCAAACACGCGACGCCTTCTTTATCGCTCGTCGACATGCTGTTCTCTTGCAGGTGTGCTTTGTCAACGAGTAATTGGTTCGCAAAAGCGCCCGTCCGTGGCGCTTCGCTCGTCCAATCAGGGCGGTCGCTTATCTGGACGGCCATCTTGGCCATGCGAGAGGTGGCGGCTGGTGCTTGGCGGTGTGTTGGCGGCCGATAATGGGGGCCGTGGATTTGAGACGAGCTCTGCTCAGCTCGTGATACACTCTCTTAATCCCAGTTGCCGTCCCCTCGATTGGTCATCAAATGTCGACCAATGCAGGGTGCAGGATTAAGATGCGACAAGCGCCTCTCGAGCTCCACTGGTTTTCAATGGCGCCGCCATACAGACACCGCTCCACGATAATGACGTTACAAGAAGAACCGTCGCCCCCCTCCCCAAACCTCCTCTGTCTCACACAAAATAATGACAGCGACCTCTTTGTTTTACCGATCTCCTTTAATCGCGGATATTGATGAATGAATCGTCAGAAAATATTTGTTTACATTCTATTTAACCTTCATCTAGCAAATATAAAAATAACAAAAAAGTGGTTAACTTTTTATCGATTTTTATAACGCTATTATGAAAAGAATAACGACGCCATATTTGAATCGCAATCAATTATTTACAATTGGTGGCCAATCAAGAGCAGTTCTCATTAGGCCTATATATATTGTGCATGTGACATTAACAGCGGATGAGTCCCCGGGAACAATTAACGCAAATGTTAGTGCCATCAGTGGCCACCGGGAGGCGCAGTCAAATTTACAATACATATCTAATTAAACGTAATGAGATTCTTTGTGGGCCCATTGTGAGTCCGCAGCCAGAAAAGGAGCGTGCATTTAATAGGCCAAGCTTAGCTGCTGTAAATCTTGTATGCAAAGGGGTTAATAGCAGAGACCGCTTAAAAGTTATTTTTAAAAACAAAGAATTATACCACTACATTGCGTTTAATTACCTGTCTAATCCAGAGACTAAATTCTATTGATATTTGTTGACCCATTCATACAGATTTTAATTAACAAAATTTGTGTTTGGTTTTATTGAGACAACAGAACTTAGATGATTCACATCAAAACGAGATCTCTATTTAGACAAAACTTGCAATTGCTGTTGTCCATATTGACACATTGGCTTGTATTTCAAGTGTATTGCACCATCTTCTTCCTCTTCTCCGTCCGCAAGAGGCTACGTCTGGAAAACAAACAATTTTCCTAATGGAAACAGCCATCTTGCTAACACACACCAATCTACTCTTGTGTCAATAAAGAGTTAAAGCCAACACGCTACAAATATCCTTCTAGAAAACCCATTATTTCTCAAAAAAAAAAAAATTTTTAAAATGAATTTAAAAAAAAAAATTCTGGAATAATAAAAAACCTGTTTATTAATGGGGGGATGAGAAATATTATCTATCATATCATCAAATTAGCTGATGCAAAAAAAAAAATTCAACTCAATGAGCAGAAAACATCACGGTCGAGTTGCAATTAAATTAAGTCTAAACAAATTCCTTTATCTCATGTACACGAAAAATGCATTTTAATCAGACCGTATTAACAACATGGCTACTTGTTCCGACTGCAACAGCTGCTAAGCGATTGAAGAGCATACGACAGGGGAATTATTCCCAACTGATCGTCTTCATAATCAAACAGCTTCCAGTGGCGCTCTAAGAGGATTTCGGACCCCGTATATTCAACATAAGCTGATAAGCCTGCACGAATAGCCAACCACAGCCTACGACCACTTCGCTTTCCATTACACTTATTGCTTAACTAAAACTCAAACCTCCTTACAACGAACTCATATTATGTCCTACATCGACATCACGAAACCCAACCACTGGTAAAAACCCCCGGAAAGAAAATAAAGACTACTTTTCTCCCCTCCTAAGTCGCAAAATAAAAGATGACTAGAGGATTTTTTTCTTCTTTTTTTTCTCAATAAAAAATAGCCCAGATTAAGAGATTATCCCTTTTCTTCTTCTCTTATAACACCGAAAACTTGTTTGTTCATTTCGCATAACGATCCGGGGACTTTTATCGCACCACGACGCACAGCGTTGCATAATCCCAAAAAAGAAGACGGGACGGGAAGGAGGCATTGTTAATTAATAATCTTGCTTACTACATTCTTGTCGTCATCAAAGACAAGTTATTAAGGCAAATGTTCGGGTCAAATGTTGTTCAAACTACTTGACTATTCAACTGAAGATGCTATCAAATTAGTTTTACGAAGCACTTCGCCACCAGAGGCCTCTCTACTTAATGACGTCATGCAATCTCTGTTTATGCGACATTACATCTTACAAAAGGCCACTTTCATTACACTTTACGGCCGTATTTATCCACTATTTCTGTCCACTGCATGAATAATGGCCGACTTTGAATTCGGACCAAGTTATTTTTTCCATCCATTTTTTCCCACTCCATTTATTTACCTAATTCATAATAAATTCCAAGTACGTAACGTGAATGTGCATTAATTACAATAACAAGAACAAATCCGTGTCACGTTCGCTAAATCCAAAGCTCGCGGTTCAAGCTTAATGAAAAGTGACGCGAGTCAGCACCAGGTGGCCGACGGGGGTCGTGCAAGCGAGGGAGAACGCTGCTTGTACGGCGCATGCGCTTCCATCGCGTTTGAATCTATTGATTTGGACTCAACTCGGGGCGTTGTTATGTCAACAGCAAATTGGACTCCGCTACATCCAAACTTATTACTTCTCGGGTCCAAAAAATACGAAGTATTCCATTGAATATCATTAATTGAAAATAATTCAATTAAAAAAAAATTAATTGACAATTATAATATAGGTGCATTAAATCTTTGATTCAGCAGGCAGGAAGTTAGAAAAAGTTTCTCCACCCACCCGCTACCATATGTGAGGCTAACAAATGTTCCTTAACTAACGCGACAAGTCACGCACACAACCTGAATACCGTGGCAACACGCAAAAATGACATTTGCAATTCTCTGTCCAGTGCGAGAGCAAAAAGCTTTAGTGCAAAACAAGTGTCGAGTGTCACGCATTCCAACATGCATATTATTCTTCCTTATGGATAAAAAATAGCAAATAAATACACCTGTCATCAAATTTGCACTTCCAATTCCATCCAAGACCAAAAAACTCTTATAATCCAACAAAAAAAAAAATCAAAACAAAACCACTAATCAAGTCAAACTCAAACAGAACCACGACAAAAAAAAAAACTAAAATAATCCATTACCTCATCCAGTAACCCTTCCACTCCCTTAAATTCCTCTCGGAAAAAAATCTTTCTAGTCGATTCGAGGAAGTAAAATTTATCAAAATTCATCAACTTCATCAGTTTAAAAAAAGTTTAACTCATTCGGCCCTCAAGCGACAAAAACACTCCCTATAAACAAAAGAGCAACACGGGCATTTCACAAGCTCGGTCCTCAATGAGAATGACAAGGCTCTCCCTCTTCGGGGGGAATTGGACATATGTATTTAACAAAACCCAGCGCCACCCATCCATCACCCAACCAAGTACAAAGCCAAGGCACAGGGGCGCTGCTTTACTTTGTGCGCATGTCAGAAAATGTCAGAGCGAGAGCGCCACTTAATGAATTGGTGTTGGCCTTTGAGATCAGCTCCAAGGAACCAGGGTAGGGCTTCAATGCAGGTGTCGGTCGTAGGGACGAGGAGGGTTTCAGTGGGACTTCTTTTCCCCGCCCGTACGCCTCATTAAACTTGGATTAGGCTGCGCACTTTCTCCATACACGTGCATGCGAGTAAAAACTTGGCAAACACCTTCAAAATAAAAGTTTCTTCTCTTTTTAAAATTTCATTTTATTTCATAGTATCAATATTAATAGCGACCGAAATTCCCAATTCTTTGACATTGGATTCTTGTTGTTAATTACCGTTGAGTTTTTTTTAAATCAAATAAGCAGTCAAACAGCTATTGTGTAGGGTGGAAACCTTTAAATACATGTTGTGGATTTGTTGAAATTAAGCCCATCCTTAATCTTGATTTGTAGCCTAGTTGGTCAATGGGACGTTTTATGGGGAAATTTTTTTCTCTCGGCCTTTTTTATTTGGTCCCTCGCCGTAATCCTTGGGCGGGTAAGTTACGGGGTTGCCAAGCGTCGGTTACCAACCCGTCACTGCAAATCTAGCTCGACACAAGTGCTAATCCTCTGCCAGTACTCAGTGGCCTAGGACGACAAAGCCCCAAAGCCAAGCAGCCAGAGACAAGGCTCACGTCCACCGACAGGATTTGCTTCTGCTTGCTAATTTATAACAACACATTTGGCATAAAGTCTGGATTTGCAAAACACACAAACCCGGATTAATAAACAAATAAAACATTTAACACGCATTACTCACACAAACATTAAACTTTAAACAGTCGCGTTCTTTCTATCCAATTATTGATCGTCCGTTTTGTATTCCAGCCCCTTTAATCTATCCGGCTTGAAGAAAAACAAAACACTAATAAGAAAAAGTGAAAACAAGCTTAAATTTAAGCGACGAGTAAAGGAGGAAGGGAGAGGAATCTTCTTCCACACCATATACTTAATTAGCTTTAATTTAGGCCTAATTATCTTAATGCAAATGCAAAGAGCGGCCTCCCACAGTGAACAAGCCTCACCATTTGTTTCTCTGTTGGAGTCTTGAAATTCAAGCAGGGTAATTCTGAGAGAAATTATGCGAGCACTTGCTTACACTTAATTTGAAAACTTTAGATTTGAATGAAACTCACTCGCCTCTTAAGAACATTCCGTTAATGTTGCATATAATTCAGCGCTTTTCTCTTCTCCACTGAACATGTCTCATGTTAAACCGCTTTTTAAACAGACGCACCACTTGTTTTCTTTAACTCGCTAACTAAGAGAGGCGGAAACTGCTACAAAATTGCAACAACACTTTTTCGCGGACAAAACATCTTGTTCAACAACAACCATTCACCTATGCATAATCTACCCAAATTCACACATTCATGTCAACTTTAAAGTCAAAACAAAAACTTTAGACATTTTAATTCCAATTTTTTTCCTTATTGGAAACTAAACATCCATCATTTACACCCGGAAGTATAAAAACAGAAAACGAAAAACAACTCTATGTACATATAGCTCGTCCCCTATTTTTTTGATGGTCTACTAAAAGAACGCCCTAAGAATAACAAAAAGTCTTGGAATTAGTTCGAAAGACAGATGGGACAAGTTGCCAGAGAAGAAAAGGGAATTTTGGCCCACAAATTTATTCTCTTGCCAACAAACTGCAAAAAGTCCATTGTAGCATTTCTAAACGGTCTGTTAGGAGCCATTAGTCTGTGGCACGAGAATTTAATTAAGATCAATAGAAAGGGCAGTTGCCTTCCCTTCCACCATCAAATTATCTAACCCTCAATTCAATTGGCAGCCTCGTTTTGACGATTAACGCCCGAGCCACAAGCCACCATCAGCTTGATGCACCACTGCCACGCCCTCGCATGGAAAAGGTGGAGCTAAAAGCACGTTCCAAACGGAAATGAAGCGCAAAATTATCCCTTTCTTGCTAAATACCATACAAAAAGAAGCAAATTCCGCCCTTTTACCCCCTTTTAATCCCTCGGTCTTCGGCAACAAATTAAAAAAACATGGCCGACAAAGACACCACTTTCCAAAAGCGCAATATCAAGTATCAAAAGTTTTAAATTTTTATAGATTTTTTTTTTATTTAAGCACTCTAAATCATCACAAAACGACTTCATTCAAATTAAACTAATTTCAAGCATAATAAAAATGTCAACAGTTTTTTTTTAAACCCAACGAAAAAAAAATAAGAGATTTTTATTGCGGATCAATTTTCTTTTCCATATCCTCACCATGTGATATCACGGTCAAATAGATGATCAAAGGCCGGTTGTTTGCTCAGTCAGTGCACGAATTTAATCATCATAGAGACAAGGGCTGAACATCTCCTAAATCATGTGTTGTGGTCTCAGTTGGAGATGTGGTTTATGGAAGTAACCAAATGATATTGATGTGAAGCATCAATTCAATTGAGAAGACTTTCATTCACTCAATAGAATACAAATTGCACGCCATCTGCCGTTCGCAGCTCAATCTAAGACATTTTAAACATGTTTCAAGGAAATTGAAACAAACCTCCACAAATGAATTATCCCTTTTTCTATCTGGATAAAGTCCTAAAGTCTAAATGGGCCATTTCCACAAACAGCATGATGGCTGAAACAAATTTCCTTCAGACCACCAACACATTCTCTCTTTTTATTATTGCAAAAAGAATTGATTTATTTATTTATTCAATTTTATTTATTTATTTTGCTGGGTTTAAGTTTTGCCAAGATATAAGTACTGCTTAAGTGAAGTAAGTTATAAAAACACAATGAAATTGTTGTTTCCCCTTCCTGGCCCTCCTCTACTTAGGGTGGTAAAGTGTAAATAATAAATGGGGTTCGACATTGTTCAATATCAAGAGTCGAATTTCTGTAACTTTATGCATCAAACTAAGTACAATTTTAAAATTTGACACTGATTTTAAATTCAATACACCCAACCCTCGCTATACGGCTGCTCTTTATACGGCATTTCGCTATAACGGCCGTGGGGAAGTATGGCACTTTTTCGATTTACGGCCCACAATGTTTGTTATACGGCCAAAAAGTCGGGAAAATCCCCTGTGTACGTGCCCCTGATTCGTTGTACAGCTTTTCGCTTTACAACCAACTTTTCCGGAACGTATCTAGGCCGTAAAGCGAGGGCTGGATGTATACGGTAAATTCCATTTCTAAAAAAAAAAATGTTTAAAAAATTTAAAACTTAAACTACAATTTAAAGTGTTATTAAGTCAAATGATTTTATGAAGTTAGAGTAAAAATTTCACTTTGCATTACTTATTATTCAAAAGTAAAAGCTTCAAACTAAACTTCAACTTGTTTTTCAACAAATATATTTTTTTTTGGATATTTCAATTATTACTTACATTACAACACGACAGAAAAACGACAGAATAAAAAAAAGTCAGCAGGAAATAAATGTTATAAATTCTGGATTGTTAGAAAAACACTAATTACCAATGAAATATAATTGTCAATATGTCATACAAAAAATATTTAATTGGGTTTAATTACTTATGTGACAATCCACTTCAATATTTTCTTGTGTTTGGACTTTTTAATGACAGCAGGTGATTTAGAAAGAAGTATTTTACTTCATTTTTTTTTTTCTTGTATAATTGAACAGCACTTTATCTTTATAATTATGACCATTTTACATTACGTTTTGCCATATCGGTGGTTTTATAAGGGAAAAGTATCTGCCCCAAACTAAAGATTATAATTTTTCAAATTATTCACCAATTAAATTTGATGAATAACAATTAAATGCATAATACATAATTCATGATACATTCTGATTAAACAGCCGACAGATCGCAGATTAATATTTCGAATTGCAGAATCCCAACCGTATAAACCCCCCAAAATGTCGAAAAATTATATTTCTGGCAAAGTTTTTATTAAAAATTACAATAAAAAAATTTTGAAAAGAAAATTTCTTTGATCAATAAATTTTTATTTGCTGACAGCCAATATACAATACAAATTTCAATATATTACAGCAAATATGATTTAACTAGACATTCTAATGAAAAGGTAGAAATTTTAAGAGGAAAGAAACTCGACAAAATTTATCTCCTGTGCACATAAATTACAACTTCAAGTTGTGCCACGCAATAAAATCAAACACAGGTCGGTTATTCTATTGTTGTAAAAGGTTACAAATACAACTCTTTCTTCCCGCACCCACTCTTCGCGACGACCTGGTCGTCTTGTCTCTCCTCATAACAAGGTGTCAGAGTCAAGGTTGTTTACATTATTATTTATTAATTTTGCATATCAGATTTTGATTTGCATCGGCAAATGGTGAGAGAGCAAAAACCCTTGCATGAGGTCATAGTGCACACTAACCACTGATGGTGCCGAAGAGAGTCTTTTAGGCAATTAAGCAGATGGTAGCCAGATACAGGATGAAGCCATCACAGGTTTCACTAGGCGCACTCAAAAAGTCATTTAGACTAAACAGTAATTTAAACAACATATTTAAACTGTTTGTCTCGATCTAATTTCAAAAATGGCCTCCGATTCCAGTCTGTTTTCAGTCACAGTGGGCATGTGCACGACATTTAAACAACAAAACATTTTGAACTGCAAGTTAAGCATGCATTTTTGGATGCTCCTACTGTATGCAGATAATCGTCATCAACCAAATAAAATAAGAGTAGGATAACTACTCAATCACTATATGGTAGAACTTTCTTGTGATGTGTGTCAAAGAATATCCGTCATTGTTTTTTTTTGTTTCTTTCCAATAAACTCAGGCAGAGCTTTCCACAATAATTGAAACTGATTAATATCAGGAAGAAAGACTTTTTTAAAGAATTGAACTTGAAGAAAACAACTTAGAAGAATTATTTGTTTACTTAGTCTATGACCAAAACAAGAGAATCGTCATCAAATGAAAACTCTAAAAATGAAGTAATCTCTTTTATAGTATATGGCCCAGCCATACAAAGTCAACCTAAACCTATCTAGTACTGGTGCTGTCAAGTTAGACCGTCCCTTGTCATTTTATCTCTTCTTTGGTTTTTTAATAAAATTGTTTTTCTCACAAGATCTTGTCGTAAAAGTTTTCTTTTTACCATCTAAACTGACAGATCTTTCTTTTTTTATTTCATATTTTTGTTTTCTTCTTTTATTTTTATTATTTGCTCCAATGTCCTGGAAATCAAACTGAAATTCTCATCTGTCAGCAGCCAACTTTCAGATCATTTTTTCACCACTCAATATTTGACATAATTTCACTATTAAAAACAAAGAGTAAATAGTGAAATGACAGACCGAGATATAATTTGTTTACTTAGATTTAAATATAAACTGACAAAAAAATAGATCTAAAATCCAAATCACTAGAAATCTCCATCATCCTGTCAAAATAATAAATTTAAAAAAATAAGAAAAAAATCCTTAGTAAATATTGTCCAACAAATGAGTGTTTCAAAATGAATATAAATGATAAATGCAAGATGCAGATCAAATAACAAACAATAAAACCATATGTACTTTAATAAACATTAATAGCATCTCCATCAACATAAAATTTTCATGCATCACAAGAAAATCAATCAAAACCTAAGAAAAGAAGAACAAAATACATATATGGTAACCATGAATATTTAATAAATCCATTCTTGCTACTAGTGAAACTAATAAAGTCGTAAAATATCGTATACAATAACATTGCAAAGTAAAATTTACACCTCAACTAACACTTGTATATCTTCATTGATTTGAAGACAAGAGTAAAATTAGCAATAAACTAATAAATCTAACTGACAATACCACGGTAAAATAATTTTGAGAATTTATATATCCAAATGTCAAACATTTACATATTTACTAAAGAAAAAATTGACAATTCTACTATGTACACGTAATACGGATTTAAGTATGTATTGAAACCCTTAATTGTTTATCACAAAACCACTTTACTCCTGTCAATAAAATTAGCTGCATTAAAGTCAAAGAAAACTCTAGAAATATTTTGGCAGAGCCATGCTTCCAAAGTCTTGAAGACAATCATTTTATTCCTGTTTCAACAGTGACTCATGCAATCTATTCTGT